>PITA01015885.1:0-48447 GCA_004023965.1 Spilogale gracilis
CCTGGATATTTCATATAGACGTCATATGTTTTTGGTCTGACTTCTCTCATTTGGCGTAATGTTTTTAAGGTTTATCCATGTTGCACATATCATACTTTGTTCCTTTTTATCCCCATGTAACGTTTCATTGTGTGGTCATACCGCATTTTATCTATTCATCAAAATACAGATGATGGACATTTGTACCATTTCTCCTTTTTGGCTTTCATGAATGATCCTGCCGTGACTGTCGGTGTGTGAGTTTCTGCGTGGATGGGCGTCTTCATGCTCTTGGGCAGATGCCTCCAAGTGGACCCCGGCAGAGGGTCCCATTGCTAGGCCGTACAGCTCAGTGTTCAAGGGCGCAGTCGAGCTGGCCCCCACTGCGAGAGCGCCGGTCTGCACTGCCGCGGCCGCGGTGTACTGGGCTGCGATTTCTCTGCCTTCCTCAGCACTTGTCGCTTCCTGATTATTATCATCGCCGCCATAGTGGCGTGGAAGTGGTATCTCATTATGGCTCTGATTTTCATTTCCCTAATGACTGAGAATCTTGGGCATTTCCCCCTGTCCTTACTGGCTGTGTATCTTCTTTGGAGAAATGCCTGTTCTAATCCTTTGTCCATGTTTTATCTGAGTTATTTGCTTTTTATTGTATGAGCTCTTCGTGTGTTCTGGATGTCTTTTATCAGATACGCCATTTGCAAACGTTTCCTCCCATTCTGGTGGTTGTCGTCTCCCTCTCTTAATGGTATCATTTGTAGCACAAAAGGTTTTAATTTTGTTGGTGTCTGATTTATCTATTTTTTTCTTTTGTCACTTGTGCTTTTGGTGTCATATCTAGGAATCCACTGCCTAACCCAAACTCGTAAGGATGAATTTCTATCTTTCCTTCTAAGAATGTCATACTTAAGGCTCTAACATTTAGGGGTATGATCCATTATGAGTTAGTTTTTGTGGATGGTGTGAGGAAGGGGTCCAACTTCATTCTTTTAAATGTCTTCCTACATCATTTATTGAAAACACTATTCCTTTCTATCTCTCGTTTCTTTAAGGATTTTATTTATTTATTTGACAGCGAGAGAGAGAGCAGGCACAATCAGGGGGAATGACAGAGGGAGAGGGAGAAGCAGGCTCCCCGCTGAGCAGGGAGCCCTGTGTGGGGCTCAATCCCAGGACCCTGAGATCTTGATCTGAGCCGAAGGCAGGTGGTCGCTTAACTGACTGAGTGACTCAGGTGCCCCAGTAACACTATTCTTTTCTCTATTTAATTGTCTCAGCATCCTTACTGACAATCACGTGGCCCTAAATGTAAGGGCTTGTTTCTGGATTCTCACTTGTGCCCCATTACTCTATCCGTGCATCCTTATGCCGTCACCACACTGTCAATAGACACTCTTTAATTTTAATGTGACTGAGTTTACCAGTCTTCTGATAAATTCAGGCTTAGGTTTCTGCCTAGAGATAACATAGTTTTCTATATTTTCTTGTTAAAAGTTTTAAATTTTCGGGCGCCTGGGTGGCTCAGTTGGTTAAGCGACTGCTTTCCGCTCAGGTCGTGATCCTGGAGATCCAGGATCGAGTCCCACATCAGGCTTCCTGCAGCGGGAAGCCTGCTTCTCCCTCTCTCAGTCCCTCTGCTTGTGTTCCCTCTCTGGCTGTGTTTCTCTCTGTCAAATAAATAAATAAAATCTTTAAAAATAAATAAATAAATAAATAAATAAATAAATAAATAAATAAATAAAAGTTTTAAATTTTCACAGTGAAGTCCTTAATACATCCAGAATTGATATCTGGATAGGATGTGAGCTATGTGGTTAATTTGATTTTTCTCCATATGGTCCATGTTTTGGCCTAGTGCTGTTTATGGAGCAGTCTCTTTTTTGCCCACTGCTCTGCTACCGTAGCGACTGTCAGAGTTCTGCATATGCTGGGGCCCGTCCGGGACGCTCTCTCCTTTCACAGGACAATTCTTCCCTTTTACCAGTACCACGCCGCTGTAAGTACCTTATAATACATTTTGATATCTTGTTGATCAAGTCCAGCAGCTTCTCAGGGTGATGTTATATTTATTCCCATTTTACATATGAGAAAACCGAGTCTCGAGAGGTTACACCCCGGCCCACACTGCTGGCGACGGGCTGAGCCAGGCTTGCTTGAACCCGGGCAGTCAGGATCGCAGCGCAGACGTGGCTCCTGAGCTCTGCGTCCCGCGGCCACCATCGCATACAATCACACTCGCTCCTCCGGCTGAACATTTAAGACTCTATCCCCCTTCTCTGCCTTGGCCTGGCAGAAGGAAAGTAAAACTGAAATGTCACAAGGTCTGGCTTGTTTGAGGTTTTAAACCTCTCCTGCTTCCCTACTTGAGCTAGTTCAGGGAAAGCTTTCCAAAGATATTTATCACCAATTTGATATTTGGGGGAAATTTTCTAGGCAAAGATGTTGGCATGGTCAGGAGAAGAGTTGCCTGGAATGTAGGTGAGACACAGACGGAGCGGGCAGCCGAGGCAGGACAGATAGCAGGAGCCCCGAGAAGTCGTGCTCACTGGATATTGGCTGGACAGTGAGGCTTGGAGCCACCGTGATCCTGTGAGACCTGCTGCTGTGTCCCCACATGGTGCCCCGCGGGGTAGCTGGCGCATAGTCAACATGTTAAGTGAGTAAATATGATCAAGGAACTGATTTAGCAGATATAAGGTGCAACATTGAACTGCTGTGTCTCCAAGCTGTCATCAGTGTTTTCGAGGGGACTGTGTGCTGGGGGTCAGGGGTCACCAGGGCCCACTGTACATTCTTCGTCTTCGGCCCCAGTGGAGCGTGGCGTCCTTAACTGTTCCCGGGGGGGGGGAGGGGAGACATGCCGCTCTTTGTGCCCCTGCAGTGAGGCAGAAGCAAGGAAAAGCCCCCAAACCCTCTTGCGGGGGACTCCGTCCCACACCCTGTGAGAAGGAGGTGGGTCCTGCCATCCCGCTGTGTGCAGCTCGTGGCCAACCTGGGCGCCAGCTGCCCCTCGGACCGTGCCGTGGGGTTCAATCCCAGGACCCTGGCGGGCTCTGGGCCGCGGTGACGTCTCCATCTTCCTCGGTGTGTCTACGGTGGGACCGCTGAGTTCCGCAGTAACGGCCACACTGTGTCACAGCAGCTGTACTTACCTTCCCACAAGGCCGAGGGTCCCGTCTTTCTGTGTCCTCACCAACGCTTATTATTTTCTTCCTTTGATGACAGAGGACACAGAGCATTTTTTCATGTGCTAATTGACCATCTGTATGTCTTCTTTGGAGAGATGTCTGTTCAAATCCCATTTTAAAAAATTTATTTTCCTTTATTACTTACTTACATTTTCAGATCCCATTTTTCTTTTTCTTTCTTTCTTTTTTTTTTTTTAAAGTAGGCTCCACGCCCAACATGGAGCCCGATACAGGGCTCGAACTCGTGACCACACGTTAAGACCTGAGCCAGACCGCCAGACATTTAACCATTTGAGCTACTCAGATACCCCTCAAATCCCGTTTTTTAATTAGGTTGTCTTTCACTGATTGGTTTTTGAATGCTAAGCCAACCTTGCATTTCTGGGACAAACTTCACAATCAAGATGCCTTACTCTTTTTAAGTACTGTTGGATTATATTTGTTTGATACTTTTTTTTAGGGACTTTTGTGTCTTTGTACATGAGGAATATCAGCCTATAGGATTTTTCCTTGTTATTTGCTTTGTAATGTCTCTGCCTGGTTCTGGTGTCCTTCTGGCCTTAGAAAACGAATTGGGAAATATTCCCTCCTCTTTAATTTTCTGGCACAGTCCGGGTAGCATCGATATTGTTTCTTCCATAAGTCGTAGAATTTGTCACAGATCCTTCTGAGCCATGAGTGTCCTTAAATATGTTTAATTATAAAATCGATTTCCTTAATAGACTATTCGGGTTTTTAATTTATTTTTTACTAACTTAGAGTGGCTTTGTACCTCAAGGGTTTATTTGATTTCTAAGTTGTTGAATCTGTGGACACAGAGCTCTTTGCAATATTTCCTTCTTATCCTTTAACGTCTGCAGTGATAACCCTCTTTCATTGCTGATAATGCTAATTGGTTATACTTTTTTTTCTTCCTCAGTCTGGCTGGAAGTGTATGGATTTTATTGGTATTTTCAAAGAATCAGATTTTGATTTTATTGGGCTTATCGACTATTTTTCTTATATGCTTTTAAAAAACATATACGTTATAGGGGCGCCTGGGTGGCTCAGTTGGTTGGGTGACTGCCTTCGGCTCAGGTCATGATCCCGGAGACCCGGGATCGAGCCCCACATCGAGCCCCACATCGGGCTCCCTGCTCGGGGGGGAAGCCTGCTTCTCCCTCTCTCACTCCCCCTGCTTGTGTTCCCTCTCTGGCTGTGTTTCTGTCAAATAAATAAATAAAATCTTTAAAATATACATACACATTATAGATGCCTTTTAAAGAGTAAATTGAATCGTGCTATAATGCCATTCCACACCTTGATCTTTTTCATTGACTGTGTCTTCAAGTTTGTTTTCATATCACAGAGAAGATCATGGATTCTATAGCATCGATATAATACTGGTACACGTAATGTACCGTACTTTAATAACCGGCCGCTTGTGAAGGGCACTTAGGATGTTTGTAGATTTATTACTCTTACAAACAATACCGAAATATACGTTTGTCTTTTTTTAAGCTTGATTTAAGTAATCGCTGCACCTGACACGGGACTTGAGCTCACGACAATAAGACCAAGAACCACATATGCTCCTCCAGCTGGGCCGCCGGGCGCCCTGAGATGCCCACTCACCACACATCACTCTTGGGTCCCGTATCTGCATGCGTAGCTGCGTATCAGGAGGATATAGGACTACACAGGGATCCGTAGGTGTTTATCCCTTTTTTTAAAAATCAACTTTATTGGGGTGCCTGGGTGGCTCAGTCGTTAAGCATCTGCCTTTGGCTTAGGTCCTGAGATTGAAGCCTGCTTCTCCCTCTCCCACTCCCCCCTGCTTGGATTCTCTCTTGCTGTCTGTCGCTGTCAAATAAATAAATAAAATCTTTAAAATCAACCAGTCAATCAACTTTATTGTTTTATAATTTAAATACCATCAAATGTACTGATTTTAACCATTCTGTGAGGTTTTTTAAAAAAGATTTACTTATTTATTTGACAGAGAGATCACAAGTAGACAGAGAGGCAGGCAGAGAGAGGAGGAAGGAGGCTCCCTGCCGAGCAGAGAGCCCAATGTGGGCCTCGATCCCAGGACCCTGAGATCATGACCTGAGCCGAAGGCAGAGGCTTAACCCACTGAGCCACCAGGCGCCCCCATTTTGTGAGTTTTAAACAAATGTATATGCCTGTATAGGCACCACTCCAAGTAAGATATAGGACATGTTTATCATCCCAAAATGTTCCCTCTTGCCCCTTTGTAGTCAATACCCTTCAGGCTTAGCCCCAGAAAACCACTGACTTTTCTGCACTATAGTTTTATTTCTCTAGAATTTTCTATAATGGAATCAAGTAGTAGTGTATGTGGCTTCTTTCATTCAGCACAAAGTTTTGAGGTTCATTTCTTGTGTGAATGCGCAGTTTGTTCCTTCTCATTGCTGACGAGTTTCCGTGGGGTGAATGGACTATAATTAACCACTCACCTGCGCTGGACATTCGGGTGGTCTCCTGTTTGGGGCTTACGTGGGCCAGAAAACTGCTATGAACCTGTAAATTGCGTGTATTTTTGTGGACATAACTTCTTATTTCTTTTGGGTAGACCTAGAAGAACTTTGGGTCATACTCTTAAGTGCATGTTTCTTTATAAGAAATTCCCTCTTCTCCCAAAGGGTCGTACCACATCACACCCAACTAGCAATGTTCTCGCGCCCTACATCTTGCCAACACTTGCTGTTCTTGTTTTTTTTTAATTCGCCTACTCTAGGGAGCATATAGTGGTCTCTCACTATAGTTTTATTTCTCATGATTACTAATGATGTTGAGTGTCTTTTCCTGTATTTATTAGTCATCCGTACATATTCTTTCATAAAGTGCCTTGTCAAATCTTTTGCCTATTGGGGAGGCTGTTTGCCTTATTATTGAGCTTTGGGAGTTCTTTCTGTTCTGAACACAAGTCACTTTTCAGGAATATGTCAAGAAAAAGTTCTGATCTCTGGCTCACCTTTTCACTTTTAATGGTATCTTTCTGACAGCATAAGGTCTTAATTTTGATTAGATCTATTTGTTGTTTTATTATTATTTCGTTTTTGTGTTTTAAGAATATTTTTGACTATTTCAAGATACTCTCATTTCCTTCTAGATGTTTTGTAGTTTTAGATTTTACATTTAGGTGTAAGATCCACTTTCAGTTAAATTTTTTAAAAGATTTTATTTATTTGGTATATACAGAGAGACAGCGAGAGGGGAACATAAGCGGGGGGAGTGGGACAGGGAGAAACAGGCTTTGCTGAGCAGGGAGCCCGATGTGGGCTCGATCCTGGGTTTCTGGGATCATGACCTGAGTCACCCAGGCGCCCCTACTTTCAGTTAATTTTGTGTGTGGTGTGTTGTCAAGGTTATTTTCTTCTCCATGTAAATATTCAGTGAATGCTCAAGCACAATTTTCTTTAAAAAATAAAGCATTGGGCGCCTGAGTGGCTCAGTGGGTTGAGCCTCTGCCTTCGGCTCAGGTCATGATCTCAGGGTCCTGGGATCGAGGCCCACGTCGGGCTCTCCGCTCAGCAGGGAGCCTGCTTCCTCCTCTCTCTCTGCCTGCCTCTCTGCCCACTCGTGATCTCTCTCTCTGTCAAATAAATAAATAAAATCTTAAAAAAAAGTAAAGCATTTCCCTCATTAACTTACTTACCTTGACAATTTTGTTGAAAAATCAGTTGATCATACATGTATACATGTCTGTTTCTGAACTCTGTTATGTTCCAGTATAAATGGAATAAATGTGTAGTGAATCATAATGTCAGGTACTGTAAGCCCTCCAGCTCCCCCCCCCCCAATTTTGGCTATTTCTTGTTCTTGCACCTCTATGAATTTTAGAATTGGCCTGTCAGTTCCTACAAAAAAAAAAATCTGTTGGGGTGTTGATTAGGATTGCATTCAATCTATAGATTGATTTGTGGAGAACTGATATCTTAATGATATGGAAGTTTTTAATTCAGGAACATGATGTTTATTTATTTATGTCTTCTTTACTTTCTCTACCTATGTGTTTTCTTGTACAGATTTTGTTAAATTGGCCTGGCAGTATTTACTGGTTTTGACGCTATTAGAAATAATATTTTTCAAAATTTTATTTGCCAACTCTTTGTTGCTAGTATTATAGAAATACAGTTGTTGTATATAACCATTTATTGTGCAATCTTGCTAAGTTCACCTATTAGTTCTAATGGCTTTTCTTTCGACTATTGGGGTTTCCTATATATGCAGTCATCCTGTATATGCAATCATGTTGTCTGTACTTTTTTTTTAAAAGATTTTATTTATTTATTTGACAGAGAGAGAGATCACAAGTAGGCAGTAGGCAGAGAGGCACGCAGAGAGAGGGGAGGAAGCAGGCTCCCTGCTGAGCAGAGAGCCCGACGCGGGCCTCGATCCCAGGACCCTGAGATCATGACCTGAGCCGAAGGCAGAGGCTTAACCCTCTGAGCCACCCAGCACCCATGTTGTCTGTACTTAAAGGCTTTTTAACTCTTCCTTTCTAACTTTTGAGCTTTTGATGTCATTCATCTTATTCCCTTGCTGCTCTGGCAAGGACGTCCAGGGTAATATTGAATGGGAGAGGTGAGAACAGACTTGTCTTGTTCATGATCTTAGGGGGCAAACTTCAACTTTTCTTCATCAAGTATGAAGATAACTGTAGGGTGTTGGTTTGTTTTTTTTTTTTTAAGATTTTTTTATTTATCTGACAGAGAGAAACACAGCCAGAGAGGGAACACAAGCAAGGGGGGGAGTGAGAGAGGGAGAAGCAGGCCTCCTGCCGAGCAGGGAGCCCGATGTGGGGCTTGATCTCCGGTCTCCGGGATCATGACCTGAGCCGAAGACAGTCACTTAACCAACTGAGCCACCCAGGTGCCCCAACTGTAGGGTTTTTATAGATGTCTTATGTAATGGTGAGAAAGTTCCTCTTTCTTCCAAGGGTTCTGTGTTTTTGTCTTATATAGGTGTTGAGCTTTGTCAATGCTTTTTTTTTTTAGTATTTATTAAGGTGGCTGTATTTTTTCTTTATACCGTTAATGCTAACTAATTTAAAATGTTACGCCTTGCATTCCTGTGATAAACCCCCCTTGTTCACGATATATTATTCTTTTTAGTTGAAATTTATTGACTGGTATTTTTGTCAGGGAATTTTGCTTCCATGTTCAGGAGGGATCTTGGGCTGTAGTTTTCTCATAATGTCTTCGTCTGTTTTTAGTATGTGTAATACTGGTACCTTTATAAGATGAGGTAATAGTGCCTCATAAGATAATCGAGGCTCCCTCTTCTATTTTTTGACAAATTTTGTATACTAATTGTATTATTTCTTCCGTAAATATTCGGTAGAATTCACCACTGCAGCCATTTGTACCGGAGTTTTCTTTGAAGAAAAAATTTTTAATTTTAAAAATTCAGTCTCCTCATAATGGGCTCTTTTTTTCCTTCCTGTTTCATGTCTGGTAACTTGTTCTTTCAAGAAATATTCCATTTCACCAAAGGTGTCAAACTCATTGGCATAATATTTTACATGCTATTTTTTAATATCCCTTTAATGCCACAAGGAGCTATAGTGATGTTTCTTCCATTTCTGTTGTTGGTAATTTGCCGTTTCCTCCCTTCTTGATTGTTCTAGCTAGAAGCAGAGCAATTTCTTGATCATTTTGCAGAAAATCTTTCCAAAACATTTAATATAATCTTTCCATTGTTATTCTGTTTTCTGTTTCATTGATTTCTGCTATTATTTTCACCATTTTATCCCTTCTACTCACTTTGACTGTAAGTTGCTTTTCTTTTTCTAGTTTCTTAAGGTGGAAGTTTAGATCATCCATAAATAAATCATCACGAATAGATTTTTTTAGGGGCACCTGGGTGGCTCAGTTGTTAAGCCTTTGGCTGAGGTCATGATCCTGGAATCCCGGGATCGAGCCCCACATCGGGCTCCCTGCTCATGGGGCTCCCTGCTCAGTGGGAAGCCTGCTTCTCCCTCTCTCACTCCCCCTGCTTGTGTTCCCTCTCTAGCTCTGTTTCTCTCTGTCAAATAAATAAATAAAATTTAAACATATATATATTTATGTATATTCAGATCTATCATCATTTTAGATCATCATAAATAGATCTTTAAATGCTTTCTTCTTTTGTATAATAAGCATTTAGAGCTATGCATTTTCCTCTAAACCTTGTTTTAGTTGCATCCGCAAATTTCATATGGTCATTTTCTTCATCACCAATTTCAGAATATATTCTTTTCTCTTTTTTTAAAGATTTTTAGAAAGGATTTTATTTATTTATTTGACAGAGAGGGAGGGAACACAAGCGGTGTGGGGGAGTGAGAGAGGGAGAAGCAGGCTGCGGGCTGAGCAGGGAGCCCAACACGGGGCTTGATCCCAGGACCCTGGGATCATGACCAGAGTCGAAGGCAGACGCTTAATGACCAAGGCACCCAGGCGCCCAATCCTTATTCACTTTTATCTGCTTTTCTCAATCCCTAAGAGAGCAGTACTGAAATCTTTAACGATAATCGTAGGTTTGTCTCTTTCTCCTTTGTTTTTGTTTTTGCTTCACACACTTTCAAGCTCACCGTGACTTGAACACACACTCAGGAGTTTGTAGCCTCTCGAACTGATGATGTCCTTCGTCGTCACGGAATTTTCCTCGTTATCTCTGCCCTCGAGCCTCCTTTGGGATGTCGACTTGTAATTGCTGCTTGCTGGTGTTTCTTTGTCCAGTCTTGTACGTTTAACCCAGTGGTCTCTTTATATTTACGGTCGTGTTCCTATAGAAAGCATAGGGTTGGTTAGTTTATCTAAGCTTTTCTGTGGAAGGGGGTTCTTTGTAGATAGCATGTCATGAGGCTCGCTTTTTTTTTTTCGCCAGCCTGATAAAGTGACATTTAATCAGAGCGTGGAGACCATTTTAATTCAGTGTAATGATACGGTTGGGTTTAAATTTACCATTTTGCTATTTGTTTTGTTCTCTATTTTCATGTATTTTTTTTCTCCCTCTGCCATCTGTGATATAGTTTTTAGTATTCCCATTTTTGCCCCTTTATTAACCCGTAGCTCTACGTCTCTCTGGTTAGTAGGTTGCTCTAAGATTTCCATTACACCTTGAACACATGGCAGTCTTCCTTCAGTCCTCTGTTGTTTCAGCTCTAAGAACCTTATAATGATGCTCTTCCATTGTGCCCATCCCCTCCACTGTGTCCTGTTCCCCTTTTAAAGGTGATATAGTGGGGCGCCTGGGGGGCTCAGGTGGTTGGGCGACTGCCTTCAGCTCAGGTCATGATCCCAGAGACCCAGGATCGAGTCCCACATCAGGCTCCCTGCTCGGCGGGAAGCCTGCTTCTCCCTCTCTCACTCCCCCTGCTTGTGTTCCCTCTCTGGCTGTGTTTCCCTCTGTCAAATAAATAAAATCTTTAAAAAAAAATAAAGGTGATATAGACCCGACAATGTACTTTTTTTTCTTTGCTCCATACAGTCAGCTATCTCTAAATGAAACGTAAAAGTGAGAAAACCAGCATCTTCTGCATGTGCTCACGTATTTGTCTTTTTTAGCCCCCCTTTGCGGGGCCTGAGTTTCCATTTGGTGTCATTTTCTCTCCAGTTGAAGGAGAACTTCAGAGTTGCTTTCGGTGCAGGTCAGCGAGGCACAGGTTCTCTTAGGTTTTATTTTTCTGTTTAGACTTTATTTTTGAAAGACATTTTTATGAGCTATAGAATTCTAGATTGTTTTTTTTTTCCTTTCAGACTGTAAAGATGCTGTTTCTTTTTTGTTTTCAGGCGCCTCCCTTCTCGGGGCCCCAGTAGCTAGTCCCAGGGTCAAGCTGCCCACAGATGACTGGGGTGCAGGTGCCTTGCCTCATGGCACCTCAGTACCCATGGGATTCGTGGCCGGTGGAGCCCATGGCACGGAGACACGCTCCGGCAAGCCCAGGGAGCACTGTGTGGCTGAGTGTTTAATGACCTTAAAGTAGCTCGCGTCGCCAGCAGGCGGTGGCCATCACTGTTGTTGTCCAGCTCTCTGCTCTAGGAAAGGAACTCTTCGTAGGACTTCGCCATTCCAAGGCCTCAAGGCCTCTGGTCTTAGATGGCTGTGGATGTTAGCACAACCCCCGAAGGTCTCATGGCCCCCCACTCCCTGTTCCGTCATTCTCTGCCCTTTCTAGTATGGGTAGGCGTAGGAAAAGAGCCCCGGAAAGTTCTCGGCCACAGAGTGACCTAGTGAAGGGGAGCGCCACCCGGCCATGGTGGGGCCAATCTGGAACGGGTCTGGGTGGAAACTCGGCCGGGGGCTGGATCTCTGCGGGCTGCGTAACTCAAGCCGGCCTGGACGTGGGGCTTTCGGTTCGGCCGGATCATATTCTGAGCCCCTCACAGCCGCGCCTCCTTGGATGTGTTCGGGTTTCTTTCTCGGCCCTGCAGCTGTGCGCGATGTCCTCGGGCTTCAAGTGGCTCTAAATGAATGGGAAAAGTGAGAAAACCAGCCTCTTCTGCATGTGCTCACGTATTTGTCTTTCTTGGTGCCTCTTTTGTCGGGCTCTGAGTCTCCACCTGCCAGCAGCCCTCTGGGGGCTCAGGCAGCAGTTGCTGAGTAGCGGGGTTCCTAGAACTGGGGTGTGGGCAGCGGCCCTCCTTCCAGGCTCCGCTCTGACATGAGGTTCTCCCTCTCCCACCCTTGCCCAGCTCCTCACCTCCTCCTCCACCGCAGCAGGCTTTCCCTCCCGGGCCCCACGGTAGCTCTCACTCCCACCGCCCCCCTTGCCCCCTGCAAGGGTTCCGGCGTGGTAGTTCCTGCCTGGGAGCCAGCTCCCCCCCGGACCTGGCAGTTGGAAACAGCCCCCTCTTCAGTTTTCAGGAATAGTCACCTTTAGTTTCTTGACCACATGTAGGAATTTCTGATTCCCATTTCTTTTAGAAAATAAACCAATGTATTACCTTACAGGAAGAAATGCAACTGCCATGAGCCGGGTCCCGTAGAAAGCAGTTCTATCCCGGAGGAGGCTGGGCGGGCAGGGGTCAGAGCCAGAGGCTGCGGGGGGGGGGCTGGGCCCAGGGCCTTTACTCTCTCGGCTTCTTGAGGAGAAGGCCAGCGAAATCCCACCACTCTCGTTTTTGGCCAAGCTCCTGTTAAGCAGCTTCCTTCCCAAATATGGACGTAGTTCAGAGGCCTCATTGTTTTCGGACTGATCTTCCTCTTTCGCGACGAGGTCTTGGGTGGCTTTCCCCAGAGCCGAGTCTGCAAAGCTGCCGTCTCCCAGCAGTGTTGGCCGGTAGCCCCCAGACCGTGGGCGGTGACTGCCCCCGAGTCCAGGTGTGGGCATGCCGGAGACATGGCGAGGAGGTGGCGGTGGGCCCGGGCCGGGACACGGCCTCCGTGGGAGCTGGTGGGGGAAGGCCCGTGCAGAGCGGAGAGGGTCACCCTGAATGATTCTCTCGAGTGTTTTCTGCCGCTGACCTCTGCTCGGCCCCCTTGCCCCCTCCCCGCTCTGGAACCAGGCCCTGGAGTTCCCCGGGTGGCAGATGCGGGCTCGGCCCGCCTGGCTGAGTGTGATGCCTCTCGGGGTCGGCTCTGCCCCGGCTCACAGTGGCAGGGGCACCTGTGGGTGCCGGCCTCATTCTTCAGAAAGGAGCGGTTCTGCTGAGTCATCAAATCCGGGGGCAGCGGTTGCTTACGCTCCTGTCCTCCGCTTCCCGCGCCCAGAGCGCCGCAGCCTGCGGGGCCCTGGGGCCTGCGTGACCCTCACTGTAGCCGCGGGCCTTCTCTGCAGAGAAGGAGCCAACACTGAGGCCCAGGGAGGAGAGGGACCTGCTCCTGGTCACACAGCCTGCTGGTGCCTACGCCGACACCTGCACTGCGCACCGGCCCTGCCGTCTCCCCAATGACCTGGGAACGCGGACGACGGAAAACAGAGAGCTGCGTCGGCACCCGGAAAGGCCTTAAGTTCTTCCAGCTGCAGGAGCACCTTCCTCGGCCTCACTGACCCTCTCGTCGGCCTCTGCCCATCAGTTCTGGGTCGGGGCCCAGAGCCCGGAGCAGGAGGCTGCTGCCCGAGAGCCCCCACAAGGGAGGCTCCCTCCTGCCCTGGGCGCCCAGGGGAAATGTTCAGATGCTGACATCTGAGGTGCCAGGCCCCCCCTACACGGACAGTGACCCGGAACCGGCCGCGGCATACAAGGAACTTTGGAGGAGCCAAAATAGCCTCCGCAAAAATAATCCCTCCTCGCCCCCTCCCACAGCCGCATTCTGTGCTGTTTTCTTTAAACAGTTTCTGCCCAGTGCACTTTTCTGGTGTTGCCGTTAGAGACGGGCCTTCCCTCGGGGCCCTTCTGCCCCCTGGTCCTCAGGCTGTGCACCGGGGCCTCGGGGACGCAGACAGAGGCGGCGTGCGTGTGTCTGCACCTGGGGACACAGGCCTTTCAAACGATGACGGTTCCCAGCTGCTCTCCTGGCCCCAGAAAGGTGTCTTCCGTGGGTGTTCTTGGCCGCCCGCAGGCAGGGCCCCGAGGACGAGGGAGGCAGGGGAAGCTCCCGCCGGCACCCGACAGGCAGATGAGGTCATCGTGGGGTGACTTTCTGCTGATCATTTCTTGGCTGCCTCACGCTTTTCTCGACGGAGCTTCTCACTTTTTCTGCCTCAAGCGTGGATCGTCCGGGAATAGTGGCCGGTGTTTGTGGCCTCACTGCGCTGAGCACCCTAGAGGCGTGAACCCGTTTCACGGATGGAGAACTAGAGGTCCCGCTGTCACCCAACCGTGCAAGGCCGCAGGGTGCATCCCAGGCCATGTGACTCATCAAGGGGAAGCGACTTTTACCAGGCAGTTCCGTGGGAGCGGCCGCCTTCCCGCCTCGTTTAAGGCACGGGTTGGCCAGGCTGCCCCCGTGGAACACAGTCTGGGACTCCGCCTCCACGGGGCCGTGGGCCTCTCCCTCGCCTTCCCTGCAGAGCTCAGCCAGGGCCAGGGTGTGGGGGGTGTCGATGGGGGGCTCACCAGCCTGCAGCCCAAAGAGGAGGGAGGGCGCCCGGAGAAGGTGTGCGGGGTGGGAAAGAGGGCATTCGCAGGAACCTCGCAGCGAGGCCTGGCCAAGGGGACGGGTTGTGAGTCACCCCATCTTGGATTCCTGTGGTAGCTTGAGAGCCAGGGGCGGCCTACAGGAAAACCCTGCACCTGGGCTCCTCTCCTAATCCCAGAGCCCCGCGATCCTCCCCACCACTCATGGCCGCACGCCGCGCTGTTCACCAGACGCTGTTGTACCCATTGTCTCTGGCGCCATCCATTCATTCTGCGCGTTCCTGGTTAGCCCTGCCTGCCTGCCTGGCCTGGGGACGTGAGGACGAAACAGACAGGCGTGGCTCCTGGATGATGGGACCCTTCCCCCGACGCTGGGCCCCCTGCCTCGGCCAGCTCCTCGTCCTGGGTGCCCAGAGCAGCTGCGTGTGGAAAGTTCTTCAGTGTGGTTATGTGGACATCAGATGGTTTCCAAGGATAAGTGGCTGTCCTCAGGCCAGGAAAATGTAAACTAGTAGTTTCCAGTGACCTGTCCAACAGTGTGGCGCCGTCTGGGACAGATCGGCGGGCTCTCACGTGCGGGTTGCCAGGCCTTGCTTTAGAATTTAGTTCCCCCGGCTTTGGCCTTGAGATGCATGTCTGCGCCGAGCAAGACTCAACAGGTGGGATTCCTTGTTCTCCGTTACGGATCCTTCTTGTTGGTCCCATGCCCGTTAACCAAGGCCTCGGGTGAAAGCCACAGCTCCTTGCCCCCGTCGACTCACTCTAGGGGAGTGGGCTGCAGCAGCCCGGGGCCGGCCCTCACGCACCCGTCTCGGGGTGGCTGGGGAGCAGCCCAGATCTGCACCTTGCGGTCCGGGGGCGGGGCTCCCACCAAGACAAGGCAGGCGAGTGAACCCGAGGCCCCTGGGAGGACATCAGCTCCCCGCAGGGCTTGACCGTGACAGCGCGCCTTCTCCTTCGGGGAAACCCCCCGCCCAGAAACCCAGGTTAGAGTGATAGCTATCGGAGGCTGGGCACTCTGCCGGGTGGAGGTGGCCGTGGGTGGCAGGTCGTCGTCAGCATCTGGTGACTGCGGTAATTGGAGCATGCACCTCTATTTTTATGTTCTGTCTCTGCGCCAGTGTGTTTATTTCCGCGGCGGAGGTGGGCCCTGCTTCCAGAGCCGTTCGTCGTCCTGAGACCACCACGTGGCTCCTGGCCCCAGGCTTCTGCCCCGTCGGAGGGGCCCCAGGCTCTGTGGACATCCTGCCATTCACGTGGACTTAATTTTCACCCTTCGCTGTGGCTCGCGGCTTTGACCCCAGTCCCCTCCAGCGAGAAGAAAGGAGATGGCTTTCTTCACCCTTGGCGATTTTTGCCAAACTTCTGCTTGCTGGAGTCTCTAGCCAGTCAGGGGGTCCCAGGGGGTATTTCTCCCTGGGAAGATGGGAGATCTGGCAACCACAGATGTGTGTGTGGGCTGAGGGGTCTGCCCCTTGCAGCTCAGGTACACGGAAGCAAAGCCCGTTTCTACATCAGCCCCGGCGGATGCATCCCTGGGGCCCCATCCCTTGGCCTTTGCTGATAGTTGTCCCCAGTTAGGCTGTCACCCCTGAACCCCTCTCCAGGGAAGGCTGCCAGAGAGCCCAGATGCGGCCCCAGCAAGCCCCCGATGCCCAGAGAAGAGGAGGGAGACGAGCCACAGACCGAAGGCCGAGACGGCGATGGTGCTCTGGCCTGTGTTTTCCATCAGCCTGCCAGGGCCTCACAACTTATTATTCATTGTTATCTGATTTTTCCATCCACGTAGACCCTGACACTCCTTCCAGGCCCTCAAGTCCAAGCTTCTCTCGAGTAGTCACTCACTTTGGGGACGGATGGCATTCGTCCTATTTTCCCGAACTGCCTTTTTTTTAAAAAAAAAAATCATCACTGATTCCCTTTTTGCCGAGCTCTCTACAAGACTGGTGTCCCACAGGACCTACTTTGGGGAAGGCAGACCTGCTTTCCGTTTGGGTTCCCCTGTCAGGAAGGACCGGGGGTGCTTGGCAGCCTCTCCCACTCCCACGTGCCTCACTCCCCAGGACCGAGCCCTCTGACCTCAGGCACTACGCGTTCGCGGGTGCTCATACTCAGTGCTCCGGGCGGTGCCCCTGCACTGTCACCATCCCACGGTGCTTGCCCCTCCTCCTAGAGGCCCTTGGGGGCCCCAGCCCAGTCTCGAAGTCCCCCTCCAGCACCGTGACCCAGGGACTCCCGGGCCCCTTGTCTGCCAGAAGTGACAGGCTCAGTGTTCTCTCAGAAGTGCGCAGAGACCTCTCAGCCTCCTCTCCCACTCGCCTGAGTGAGGCAGAGCCCGGCAGGTCCCCCTCGGGCAGGGGACCAGAGCACCTGAGCCACCCACTAGGCAGGGCTTGTCTCCCTGCCTGTCCCCTCCGGGCCAGGCTGGGGGACCTCGGCAGGCGCGGGCTTCGCTCAGGGCTGGGTGCAGGCTGGCTCCTGCCGTCCCTTGCCCCTCGGCCTCTGGGGCTGTGGAGCGACAGTTGCCACCAGGCTCTCCGTGAGGACCTCGCCGCCGATTCCAGCTCCCCCTCTTAGGAGCCCACCCGAGTCACTTGACGGCCCATCCGCCTGCCCAGGGCCTGTTTCTCTCCTCCACAGCCGCCTGATTGGATTCCCCATCCTGTTCCCGCAGCCTAACAAAGCTCCCGAGATCTAAACAAAAGGCACCAAACCTGCCGTAATTGAATTTTTGAGGGGCTAATGCTGAGGATTGGAAATGGCTCTTTTCTGCCGGGAGCGCAGCGCCCCCGCAGTTCCCACTTCTCTCCGCCTGTGTCTTCCCAGAGGCCCTGCGGTGGGGGGTCTGCATAGCGAGACCGCTCTGTGCACACAGTCCTTCCGCTCAGGACAGACCGAAAGCCCTGCCAAGGGGGCATCTGGGAGCCCCGAGGAGCTGTGGCCTTGGAGGGAGGGAAGGGGGCAGTGCTGTCCCCATTCGGCATGCTGCGGGCCCAGGGGTGGGGTGGCGCTCTGCACCAGGGTTAGTCTGGCTGGTGAGGGACGGGGCCATCAGCTGCCACTGGACAGTTGGGAGGCAGGCCCGGGAGCAGCGGAGCCCGTGCCGCCCTAATGCAGCCTCCCCGGCCATGGCAGGGGCGGGGAGTAGCCATCTGCCAGACAGAGGGCAGGGGGAAAGAAGCCCAGGGAATAGGGCTGAAGCAGAAAAACACTGAGGCCGTAAGGTCTCTGCAGGGGACACGGGGGGAGTTGAAGAGCCAGGAGGGAGAAAGGAGACGGGGTCATGGCAGCTGCCCTGCTGCGCCTGGAGCCAGGGGCCTGGGGGGGCGGGGGGAGCTCCTGCTCCGGACCATGCTGGGGCCCTTGTGCTTGTCCCTCCACCCCCGTCGACCTGTCCCCTGCCTCTGCAGTCAGGACCCATCTCAGCACCCCCCCCACACACACACACACAGACATACACACAACTCGGGCAGCCTAGTGCCGGGTACAGGTGCAGGGGCAGGGAGCAGAGGCAGGGAGCGCTGGCTTCCCCCGGCCTTGACCTTGCCTGACCCCAGGCCCTGCTCAGCACCCTGAGTGAGGGAGGGGCCCTCCGGCCACCTTGTGCCTTCACTCTGAGGAGCTCATGGGCGGATGAGGGCAAAGCCGGGCTTCCCAGAGAAACGAACAAGAAGCGAGCAAGATGGTGTGGCCCCAGGGCCTCTGACTCCCACATCCCTGCATGTAGCCCTGCCCCCTCCGAACCAGCCTGTGCCACCTTTTGCTTTCTTGGTTCCAAGCCTGCGTCTGCGGCCCCCCTGACAGGGCTTTCCCACCCAGAAACCTGATCCATTTTCCTCCACAAATGAAAAAAAAAAGGCTCTACTTCTAAAAATAGCCTACCTGGCCCCACTGCAGGGTTTCCATGGCAACCCACTCCCCCCCCCCCGGAGTCCCCCATAGAAGAGGGTGGCACAGGGGCCCAGCCCTGCTGTGGGTCCCCAGTGGGCCCCTCGGCCTGCTCTGGCCGGGAAGGGCATTGAGGAGGAGTGGGGAGCAGAGGCAGGGGGCTTGGCCATCACCCTGGGACCCCATGTGGCTCCAGGCCTCTGAGATCTGAAGGAAGCTCAAAGCCGTGGGAAAGTGAGCTGTGCTGGGAACGGTGGCTGGGACCCAGCGGGCGGGGACCAGTAAGTCCTGGCTCGCGCTGGCCGCACGCTGGGCACTGAAGTCCTTTTCCACAACAGGTATGGCTCTCCCCACGCCCGTGGGTGAGCGCACTTAGCCCAGGCCATGGGGGGCTTGGGGCAGGACTGCCTGGACCCCAGCCCCTTCCGGGCAGTGGGAACACATGTGCCAGGCTTCGGTGGGGGCGGGGCCCAGGGAGGGTCCCCATGTGTAATGTGAGAGCGTCGCAGGACCACGCCCCAGGGCAGTAAATCGAACGTGATGGTCCACGGCAGGTGAGAGGGTGGCCAGTGTTGAACTCAGCACTGTCCTCGGTGTGGAGCTGAGTAACAGCCCCCAAGGACATCCACGTCCAAGTGCGTGCCGTTTTAAGGCACCGTTCTCATTCCTGAGGGCTGCCGTAGCCACTGACCACACATCAGAGCCATAGAACCGCAGAGGTTCATCCTCTCACCGTCCCTGAGGCCCAAAATCTGGAGTCAGGTGTTGCCATGCCGTGCCTTCTGAGCCCAAGGGGAATCTGTTCCGGGCCTTTCTCGGCTTCCGGGTTGCCGACAACCCTGGCATTCTTTGGCTTGTGAACACATCCGTCCCTCCAGTCTCTCTGTCTCTGTCATCACGTGTGTCATTTCCCCCCTTTTTTTAAGGACATCAGTCATATTAAGGAGCTACTCTATTCCACTATGACCCTCATTTTAACCAATTATGTTTGTAACAACCCTTCCAAATAAGGTCACATTCTGAAGTTCCGGGAAGGACATGACTGGTGGCGGGGCGGGGCGGGGGAGGGGGTGGTGGGCAGGAGAGGACTAGCCCAGCCAGTATGGCACCTAAAGTTTGGAAACTCGTACACTCGGAGAGCTTGCCGTAGATGAGAGGCCACGGCCGGGCTCTGCTGGCCCGGGCATCATGGACAGACAAGTCGTGACTCCTGCCTTATAACACTGGCAACCTGCGTTTTATGGATTTATTCTCCATTTTGTTGTTGTTGTTGTTTTTGACAGAGCAGGTGGGGGAGGGGAGGGAGGAGAGAGACAGAACCCTAAGCTGGATTCATGGCCAGCATGGAGCCCAGAGTGGAACTCGATCTCATGACCCTGAGACCATGACCTGAGCTGAAATCAGGAGTCGGATTCTAACTGACTGAGCCACCCAGCGCCCCAGGATATATTCTCTTCTCCGGAAAAGAGTTCCTTCTTGCGTGTAGCTGGTGAAAACTGATGGGCGTCTTAGGAATCGGTACCTTTCTAGAAACGGTGCTGTCTGAGAGTAGGCTGGCCCGCTTGTTTCACGCCGTCCCAGGTCCCAAGAGCTGCCGGCACCTCGTCTCGAGCTCCGAGCCCGCCTCAGAGGCCGGTGGATTTGTTCTTTCGTGTTCCACAGTCTGCAGCTTGGGAGTGCCACTGGCTGAGGAATGTCAGGCTGAGTTGCCCGCAGCCACTGAGAAGTCATTTTCGTGAAGGTGCAGGCCCTCTGGTCCTTGGTTGCCCCTGGGGAAGATGGAGGGACGTCTGATCTGAGTGTCAGAAGCTGCCAGGAGCAAGGCCTGAGGAAGCATGGGGGGCTCAGAAAGTGTCCTGCTGCCTGCCTCCCGCTGGGGGCCCTCCTCTTGCCCCTTCCAGCTCTTCTGTCCCTCCTCCATCATGGTTCCTCCAGTTAGCTTCCCCTGGGGTCACTCCCCTGCGAACCGTGACCTTGGAGTCCAGCAGTGTGGGGATACGGTGCCCTCACTCTGGTGGTCTAGGCCCGGATGCCCCCCTGCCCTGAGCCTCAGCCCTTTCACGGAGCTGAGAGCACAAGGTGGTGGAGACCTTCTGGCTCTGCCGTCTTCTCAGCAAGCCTGATAGGCTCGCAGGGGGAGGAAGGTGATGCAGGCCAGCCCGGAGGGGGCAAGATGAGATGCTTGCGTGAGTCCTGTGAAAAAGAGAAATCACTGTGCAGGGTGAGGGTGGGCGCTCGCCCCAGGACCAGAAGTCTGTGCACGGCCTCACAGAAACCAGGGTGTCCTGGCCTTACCACAGACCTCCCAGGCCAGCCCCACCGAGATCCCTCTCCGTGTGGCCTGCCCTGGGGGATGCGGATGGCCATGATGACGGGGCCGGGGGACGGGACCCCCCAGCTGTGCCCCCACAGCCATAGGACCCATCATGCCCTGAGCCTCAGTTTCCTCACCTGTGAAATGGGTGTGCTAAGGTGCAGGATTAGGACGCTGCCCTCTCATGCAGCGGTTTGCTCGCTGGGCGGTGGGAAGCTGCCCCTAGACCCGGCTGGGCCCGAGTGCGGTCCATGCAGCCTTCCTGGAGGGCACCAACCCGGTGCAGAGCCCCCAGAAGCTACGTGTGTGAAGCAGAGCAGTTGACCGCAGGGAGCTCAGCAGAGGAAGGCAGTGACACAGGGCCTGTCCTGCTGCCCGGTAAAGGCCTTCTGCTGTCCTCTCCTGCCTGCGCCCCCCGGCCGTGCTGCGAGAGGAGGTGAGCCCCAGCACTCAGTCTCTGCAGACCTCAGTGCCCCCAGCTCTGCGGGCTCCTGATGGCCACAGCTGGTGCGTGGTCTGTGATCAGAGGCCGGCATCCCACCACCTGTGGACGAGGCTCAGGCAGCAGGGGTATAAGGGTCCCTCTCCCCGCTGGGGACCCGCCTCCTGGGAAAGGGGTCTGGGCCATCTGCCCCCCCCCCCCCGCACTGCAGGGGAAGGAGCGGGGCCAGGAAGCTGAGGAGCCATCGTGGTGCTCTTGGGGGGTGGCTGCTGGTTCGCCCAAAGCTGACTCGGTGTCGTGCACCCTTTTTTTCTAGTTCGAGCAGTGTCCCAGTAAGTAGTTTCATTTACGTCTCTAATAGCGCGTTTCGTCTCTTTCTAATGCAAGTGTGCTCCTTGCAAGGAGCCCTGGCCCCACACTGAAACCTGGACACTCAGCATGGGAGGCAGAGTGCCCTTCAGGGTTCGGCCCAGGCCCGGGGTGGGGGGGGCTCGCGGCACGGTGCTCCGAGGGGTCCGCAGAGCGGCTGACTCTGTGTGGAAGTGAGCAGCTAGGCCACATGTCGCCGTGGGTCCGCTAGGCCCCGCCCTCGAGGACTGGCCGGAGACTTCCTGGGAGCACAGCTGTCACCAGACCGTCGTGGCCTGGCCGCTGGGTGGCGTGGCCCTCAAGCCCTTTCGGCCTGGGCTCAGAGGTCCTGTTCTTTCCAGCCCCGGCCTCCTGTGGCTACTCTGGCCTCGCTGTCCCTTCAGTGTGTTCATCGTGCCACTTGTCACCAGTCTCATCTTTCCCATGGATCTCTGCTGGGGCACCCCCACTCTCCCTCCTGTCACGGGATAAAGGCCCAGGCCTCTCCGCGGAGCCAGAGGCCCTTTACCATCCCCCATCTCCACCTAGCTCCTCCCCACCACCGCTCATGCACCTCCGTGCATGCCACCGAGAAGCCCTGGACAGGCTCCTGTGGAACAGCCGAGATCCTTCATTCCTTCCCTTCCCTGCACCTGCCCTCCCGCCCCCCCTCCTTCTCCCGGCCGCCCTGTCCCTCTGGGAGAGGCTCTCCCTGCCCAGCCCCTCAGAGCAGGCTGTGCTGGTCAGTAACTGCTGACCCAGGAATCCCCCGCCTCTCCCCCAGCAACACAGCCCACGACTTGAGAGCAGAGCAAGTGCCTGCTCGTGTCGCTGGCCACGGGACCTGAGCTGGGACCCTAAGAGCGGCTCATCAGCAAGCCAACTAGACGTGCGGTCACCCACCTCGGCGTCAGCCTCGTTGGGCTTCCTGCTTGGAGCGTGGCGTGTGTGCCTGTGGGGGCCCATTCAGGCTGGCCCGCAGCCCGCGTGTCCCCGCACGCCCTCCCAGTGTACAGCAGCCCCTGCTCTGACGGCTCGGTGGCGGCCGTTCTGGGTGTCACACGTGTTGAACCCAGCAAGGTGACAGGAGGTCACACCGTCACGGACAGTCCAGGCTCTGACCTCCACAGCCAGGACTCGGTCTGGCTCAGCCCCCTCAACCACAGAGCCCAGCGTGGGGGGCTTGGTGTCCAGGGGCGTGCGTTTCCTCCCTTTCCTCCGTTAGCGGGCCACTGCGAGCCTCAGCATTCACGCCGCGTGCGCGGGCGCTCCAGAGGGGGTGTAGCGTGTGTGGTCCCCAGACACGGGGCCCTTCCGAGCCGTCGCTGGGCGGGCTGCGTGGGAAGAGGGGGAGCCCCTGCCCCCAGCCTGGACGCTGGCCCGCTGTACCCCCCACCGCCCCGCCTCCAACCCGCTGGCTGGCCTGGCACCGCCACCTGCTCAGGGCAGGCTCGCAATCCTGACTCGGCTGTGGCCGCCCCCACGCACCCTGCCTGCAGCGGGAAGAAATCTGTTCCCTTAGAGTTCCCTTTTGTAAGAAATTTTGTATCTTGGGTTACAGATTTCCTTCTCCCGCCCCCGAAAAAGAAGGAAAAAAAGCGTTTTGTGCTGATTGTTTCTGAAACAGGACATTTGAGAAACCCCTGGTACTTTTGGCCTCAGGCACTCCTGGGCGGGCGACAGCCTCCCTTTATGGTCGCCTGCAGAAGAGCCCAGGCTGGCTGCCCACCCGCCCCACCTCGAGCAGGGCGCCCCCCACCCCGGGCTCCCCACCAGCCTGCGACCCTTTGAATGCAGGCAGGGCTGACAGCGGGCTGGGCTCCGAGGCTCCCCAGACTCCCAAGGAGGGCCACCCAGGCAGCTCTGAGAGGTGAACGGGTCGGCCAGGGGAGGGGGCGCTTTCCTGGGCCACTCGCAGGGGCCCCCGCAGCTGGCCGGGCGTGAGGAGGGCGGCTGTGGGGGCAGACAGACTAGCTGGGGGCCTGGGGCATGACTTCAGCTACCTGTCTCTTCCTGGGGATGGTATCGTCCCGACCCATCCCGACCTGCACGGGGCCGCAGAGCTGTCACGGCCCCGCATCCGGACAAAAGGGATTCGGTGAATGAGAGCGGCCTTACTCATGCAGGGGAGCGGGTGGGCACCTGCCGGAGGAGGGCCAGGGGAGGGCCAGGGGAAGATGACTTGGGCCGGGGGCTCTTCAGGCAGGCTGTGAAGATAGGGGACATGGGGGTGGGGCCGGGTAGGGGTGAGGCCTCTGAGCATGTGGGGGAGCTCGAGGAGGCTCTGGGCAGTGAGGGCCCCCTCCAGTGTAGCAGGGAATAGGGCAGTTCGGCGTGGCGGGGGGTTGGGCACAGAGCCCAGGGCAGAGTGAGGCCAGCAGGACAGTGTGGGTCAGCTCAGGCTGGGTCCGTGGTGTGGGGAGAGGAGCCGGCCATCATCCAGGTCTCGTGGCGATCTCCACCTCTCCTCCCAGCGCGGGCCACCCTGGCCCGTGCGGCGCAGCTTAGGGAGCTGGTGCCCCGTGTGCCCCCTCCGAAGTGAGGGTCAAGGTGGTCCCCCCCTTCCATCCCCTCCCATGGACTCAGGAGGGCCTGCACCCAGCCTGGGGGGCTGGCCGGGAGCAGGAGTTGGTTCCATCTAGGGCACTGTGTTTTGAGGGGCTCTGGCTCCTCCTTCCTCCTGGGCCCAGGCCACGTGGGCTTCGTGGGGCCGTGTTGCTTGGTCAATAACCGTGGCAACCCTTTTTCCCTCCTCAGATGACTCTGGGGATGACGACGACGAGCCTGCCTCCCCAGCTGACAAGAGCGAGCTACACGGCAGCATCAAGAGCCTCTCCGTGAAGCTGGACGACCTCAGCACGTGCAATGACCTCATCGCCAAGCACGGGGCTGCGCTCCAGCGCTCCCTGAACGAGCTGGACAGCCTCAGAATCCCCTACGAGAGCGGCGAGAAGCTGAAGGCCGTGAACGAACGGGCCACCCTCTTTCGCATCACCTCAAATGCTATGATCAATGTAAGTGCTCGCCCGTACCAGTGTGCCCCCGGCTTGGCACGGGGCTCCCCAAAAGGGCCCCCGTCACCAGCACGCCGTCCCCAAGTAGGGGGTGGTCAGGGTGCCGGACAAGCCAGGGCTCCGTTTCTTGTGGCTTCAGCCTCCTGGTGGTTGTCTGGTGGGGCCAGAGTGGGGTGTGGAGTCCTGATGGAGGCAGGCAGGTGGCTCTGCCCAGGCGAGGGGGGCCAGGGCCCCAAGCTGAGCAGGTGGCTCTGCCCATACCCCGGGGACAAGGGACCTGCAGCCATTTCTGCTGCCCCTCCCCCGAGTATGCCGCTCAGAAGCAACAGGTTCAGGGCCCAGTGACCCCCGGGGCAGGTGTGCAGCCGGAGGCCTGGTGTCGCGGGTCGCCTCAGCCAGGAGAGCTGAAACATGAGCCTGCCAGGGTCATGCCCACCCGACAGCAGCCACATAAGTAGCCACGGTCCGTAAACTAAGAGGCACACCCTTGGGGGTCGCCACTTCCGCGGGTTTCCGGAAGCCACATGGTCACGACTGGGAGCAAGGAGGGTCTGTCCATGGTGGCCGAGAGTATGACACTCGCCTGGGCTTCCGGGCCCTTCTTCCTCCTG
This sequence comes from Spilogale gracilis, assembly GCA_004023965.1. Lineage (NCBI taxonomy): Eukaryota > Metazoa > Chordata > Mammalia > Carnivora > Mephitidae > Spilogale > Spilogale gracilis. The sequence continues at coordinate 24,797 of PITA01015885.1, forward strand.
CCTGGTGAGTCCCCCGAGATGTGATGGCTTCCTCCCGTGGACAGCCCCCAGGAGGGGCACATAGGGAGCAAGGAGACCAGAGAGGGAAGGTGGGGGGACATGGAGGCCATTTCAGAGGAGGCGGCCCACATCCAGAGGAGGAGGCCTCGGCAGGCCGTCAGGCTGGCCAGAGACAAGGGGGCAGTACCAATGCCCAGCCTCCAAATCAAGGCGATCCAACTAGAGCAGGGCCAGGAGTCGGGGCCAGAGGCCAAGAGAAGGTCAGGAGGGTGGAGGCTGGAGCCCCCAGCCGGCCAAGACCCCGGGCTGAAACAGTGTGGCCAGCAGACACTTTCCCGAAGCCCGATTCACTGGGACTGTGGGCAGTCCCCGCGGGGACAGTAGACCACGCCCACCCACCCCCCACTCCCCTTGCCCCTGGAGCCGCCTCGTATAGGAAGAAGCCTGAGGAATCCTACCCCGGGGGGCCCACAGCATTGCAGACCTGTGTCCACTGGCACTGGGGTGCCTCCAGGGCGACCATGTGGGGTGTGCCCACCGCGAGGCTGCCCTGGGAGCCGTCCGTCGTCAGTTCGTACTGGCGTTGCCCTGTGTTCCCCTGCTGGGGCCAGCAGGCCTCCTTACGGCCCCCAGACTCTCGGGGTCTGGGTCACTGCCCTTGTTGTGGTGACAGGCCCAGATATGAAGCGCTTGATGATAGAACGAAGTACGTGTGCTTCCTGCCCGGCCCAGAAGCCATCGCCCACTCGCCCACTCGTGGCTTCCCTGGCGGGCCCCCCCCCCCCCCCCCGACGGAAGCCATTTCCTGGCTTTTCCCAGATAATGAGCTTCTCAGCTGGTGTGTTTAGCAAAAGTCTTTATCAGGCATCGGAGGCTCATCCGTGTTAGAAAGCCGTAGAAACTGCGCAGCATCTAAGTGCTAATGAATTGTCGGTGGGAAGCAAGCCCCTGGGCTCGTTACCAAAGCTGAACCCTGGGCTGGGCCCCTCCCACCTACCTCCACAGTGGGGGGCGCGCCCAGAGGGAGGGGCTGGCCTCAGCAGCTTGTGCAAATAGCCCAGACTGGCAGGGAGGGCTGCATCTCTTCTGGGACCCTTCCCGACGCCGCGCCCCACCCGGCAGCAGCCGAGTCCGTCCTGGGCGGGCAGTTCACAGATGTGGGTGTCAGACCCCAAGTGTGTGCAGGCGCCCCCCGGCCCCGGAAAAAGCATCCCCGCCCCTGGCCAGACCTGAGCCTCTAGCCTGTTACAGGGAGGGTTGGCCCCGGGATCTGTAACTGAGGAAGCCAAGTGCCTTCACAGGACTTGAATCAGGACCACCCATCCCTGGCTACAACCCCGCCGATAACACTAGTTAGTGCAGGGCGGAAACAGGCTCAGAGAGGTCACCTGAGCCGCCCGCTGTCTCCTGGCTGCCAGGTGTCTACGCCCAGATGCAAGGTCGGGTCTGGGTGGTTCAGTGGGGGAATAACGGCCCCCATACTCTAGAGGCAGCAAGGGTGAGACCCCCACGGGTGGCAAGGGCCCCCTCCTGTCTGTGGTCAGCAGACGGACCAGGCCGTCCTGCATCCACCAGGGCAAAGCCCCGGGGTCCGAGCCCGAGTCACGGCCCTGGTGTGCCCGGGACGCAGAATGAGTGGAAGTCACCCACTCTGTCCCTAGAAGCCGCAAACCGTGATCCCCCCGGGCATTCCAGTTCCCGCTGTGAGAGGAGGAACCTCTTCTCCCCACTGCTGGGATCCCTTTGCAACCCCCCCTCCCCGCCCCCCCCCCCCCTGGAGGGAAGCTTCCAGCATTCCCCAGGCCTGAGTTTGGGAAATCTGTTCCCACCGCCACTAGAGGGCAGCCCCCTCCTGGGAACTGAATGGCTTTGGTTTTCCACCTCCTGCGCCATATGGGGAAGAGAGCGATGGAGAGCTGGCCAGAGCCTGGGGGGGCCACATGCTGCGGGGGGCCCTGGCAAGCAGCCCCTTCCCACACAGAGAGGGAGCAGCGGCGTCACCTTCACTTTCACCCAAGATGCCAAGGGTCTGGAGTGGTTCATCCTCAGGAGAAAAGTCCGAGGGACAATCATCTCCTTCAGATCCGATAAAGGGGCACTTTGGGAACCATCACAAGCTCTCAGCAGGGCAGGGAGGGGGCTGTCTGGACAATTCCTAGGGCCCCAGGAACCGTGGTCAGTGACACAGCCCATTCCTGGGCCACTGCCCCCAGGGGGCCGGTGCGCTGAGACTCCCCTCGGGTCAGACACGGCCCCTGCCGTCCCATAGGTGGTGGAGGGCACGAGATGCTGGGGTAGCTGGCCCCGGCAACAGGCAGGGTCCCAGGAGGTGGGGACGGCGTCGGCGGGACGAGATGAGAGGGCCCCGAAGATTGTTTTCCACCACCTGCCAGGCCTCTCCGCCTTGCTGGCTCTCAGTGTCTTTATTTATGGGCAACAAGTCAAAGATTCTCATGAAGGAAAGTTTTTTTACGGAGAGGGATTTTTGATTACACAGTGTCTGTGTTAGAGAAACCTAGTGCTTCGATCAGTGGAACATGTTTCTGCAGGTGCCCCTATCTACAGTTCAGAGTTAACTCCCTAAACCAAACCAAGGACATGTTGGTTGTTTACAGTTTCCTACATTTGGCGCCCGACGATAAGGGGTGGACTGATGATATGGTGTCTTTTAAGCAGGTCTTACAATGGACATGGGGGGCCTTGCTGTCTGAGCCCCACCTCAGCCCACACGTGCTGGACAGGGGCCAGTGGTCGTTGCAGACTCGGGTAGGGCGCAGGAGGGCCTTTCCCCAAAGCGGGTTTTATCAGCCAGTGCGCGAGCAGAGCTGGGCAGTGGGGGAGCCCGCAGGAAATGAGGGCAGAGGCCGCAGGTCCAGCTGAAGGGATCTGAAAGAGAAAAGTGCAGCCAGGTGTGTGGGGGGGGGAGGACCAGCTGGGAGATGCGTGCAGGTTTAGACGCTAGGCCGAGGCCTCGTATTTGGGGCACCCTAGAAACCAAGCCCCAGACCGGAGCTCTTCGCTGCTGAGGCTTCTCTCGGCCCCGCCTGGAGATCACGAAGGGGTTCTCGTGCCCACGCCAAGCAGAGCAGGGGTGAGGGGCCCCGGAGCTGTCCTCCCTGGTCCTTCTGGGCCGTGGGCAGCTTCCCATCCAGCTGACCGCTCTTCTGCTCTTGACGGCTTGCTCATTGGGGCCTGGGGAGAGGAATGAAAATAGATTCCGTAACTGTTTAAGATCAGTTGGCAGCGGGCGGCCAGATGGCGCTGGATCCTGTGTGCAGGGGATCAGCTATTTTGAACGTGGAAGGGCTATTTTAAAGCTTGAACTGAGGGGAAAAGCTGCCTCTCCGGCACCGTGAGTGAGTCCCATCGAGGAGAAGCCATGACTGCCGCCCGCCGCCCCGTGTCTGCGGAGGGCTGGCGCCGTGGGAGGCCGGGGCCACAGGCGGGTGGCTGGCGGCCTGGCCTGGGAGCTGCTCGGCCCTAGGGGCCAGAAAGGTGCTGAAGACGCAGCTCGGCAGTTGGTTGGGCCTGCCCCCACCCCGGCCCCCGGGGTAGCCCAGTGCTACTGTCCTGGCTCCGTGGGTCCTCGCTGTGGGCCCTGGAGGCCCGAGATGGCTGGGCATCTCCTGCTGTGCCTGCCTCTGAGCTCTGCAGGCCTGGCCTGCATCTCAGCACCGTCCCCTCCTGCCTTTGGGAGGCGCGCCCTGGGGTAGGAGGGGAGACCCTGTGAGCCCAGCGTATTCCCAGGTGCCAGCTTCTGGCCAGGACTCTGCAGGACTCTGTCCTACCTGCTCCTTTGACCACAGGCCCGTGAGAGGCAGGAGTGCAGTCATGCTGGCTATGCGCCGGCCAGTGTCGGGGGAGGGGAGATGGGGGTGGGCAGCCCCCGCGACTCTCAGAGACAAAGGGTCCAGCGACCCACCTGGTAGCCCTAAAGCCGGAGGGGCCCTGCAGGCCAGGCTTCAGCTCGGTCTTGGCTCTGCAGACCCTCCCGAGAGCCTGAGTCCCCCTGGGCCACACACAAGGACAAGCGTCGGACCCGGGCCGGCTGACCCCACGGCCTATTCACCCGCCCGTGTTCGGGGAACCATGAGGCCGTTGTCCGGATTAGGATTAGGAACAACAAAAGCGATTAGAGTTTGTCCTCCTTCGCCTTGGGCACAGCTGGGCAGTTTTCTAGCTGGGAGACACTCGGCCTGTCCCACGGGATCCCCATCAGGAGACCCGCCGCAGCTGCCTTCGGAGCTCACACGGCTTGGGTGAGCAGGCCTCGCCGCCCCCTTCCCCAGGTGGGGCTTCTAAGCAGGGAGAGCCCCCGGCCTGTCCTGCCTACCGGCCCCCCAGCCTGTTGCTGAGCCCAGCCACCCCCAGTGCGGGGTAGGGGGAGCTGTCTTTTCTTTGGCTTCCCACTCTGCTTCGGGGCAGCTTGGCCGGCTCCCCACGCTCCACGCGGAGCTAAAACCACACTGCCCACAGGACCCCATGCTCAACAGCTGTGGGAGTGAGAGGAAGGGACAGGGCTGGGAAACGAAACTCGTTCCCACCGGAGGCGATCTCTCAATGGGTCACGAAATCAGGGCCTCTGCAGGAGTCCCAGGGTTCGGCTCTGTTCGTCCCATGAGGACACCAAGGCCCAGGAGGCTACAGGCTGGCCCAGGGTGGGCAGCAGGCCCCTAAGCAACCCAGAGGCTAGGCTCCTTGTTCCGCCCATTCCTGGTCCTCTGCATCATCTATTTAAGAACTAATAGAGGAAGGGGTGGCTCAGGAAACCACCCTTGCTCAGGGCTGGGCACGAGCCCTCTGCGAACTGTGGCAGAGCCTCAGGGGAAACATGACCGTGCTCGGGGTGTGGGTCAGCCAGGCCCCTCGTTGGGCCCCCGGAAACTGTCCCCAGCCGGCCCCCCGGCAGGCCCATAGGCTAATCCGGCTTAGTGAATGCACAGAACACAGCCCAGCTCAGCATTCCGGGCAGGGGGCCAGGCCAGCACCTGCCTCCGTCCGCGGCGGGGCTGGCATGGGCCTAGAGAAGGCTGGCAGCAGCGGAGGACAGCTTGGGAGTTGAGGGTGGACGGAAGAGGCACATAGGGCTGGAAGGGGTGCATGGGCTCGCTGTGGCCCGAGAGGTGACCGGGGCGGTCCCTCCACTGCACATGAAATCCCCCCGCCCCCCAGGAGCAGTGGCAAAGACCTCGGTCCAGCCACAGCAGTCCCTCCGTGCAGGGCTGCAGCAGCCTCTGCCCTGCCCGCGTCTTCAGGCGACTGTGACATTCTGTGACCTTCATGTACCCAGACCAGCCACACGAGGCCCCGGCTGCCCTGGGGACTTGACTTCCTGCCCCCTGCTGTTCCATGCCCTTGGTCCTCCAGCGGGGCAGCCAGGTTGTCAGCCAGCGGCCCTGGCTGCGGGGGCGATGTCCTCCGCTGCAGGGATGGGTGCTGGAGGCAGGCTTCCCGGAGGCACGGCTGAGGCCTGGGGCTGGAACCCCGTTATTCCTTGACATCCTTGTTAGCGAGCATCTCCTCGAGCTCAGCTACCGTCCGGGAAGGCCACAGACTCCCTCATCGGGCACTCAGGCCGTGATGCTCAGCTCTACAAAGTGGTGCCAGGGCTCTGTGCCCTGGGAGACTGCAGCTGGGGCCCGCGGGGACTGGGACTCCGGGCCTGCACACATGGCCCGTGGCCTTGGGCAAGTGCCTTGGCCTCCCCAAGCCTCCGTTAAAACGGCCAGCACCGTACTTGCAAGAATGCCCAGACAGCTCTGGGCCGCGGCGGGTGTGCGGTGGGTGTGCGGCATGTGGGTGGCGGGCTGGGCGTCGGAATAAGCAGGTGTATTTGGGACGGAGCCAGAGGAAGGGTGGCACATGCCTGGCGGGCCACATGGGAGTGGCGTGGGATGATGGGCCCAGGAAATGAGGCTTTCTGTGAGAGGGTGTCTACTCTTCCTCAAAGTACGACGAACATTCCATTTTTCCCTTGGGAGAGAAGTGGTCATTTCTAAGGCAGCGAGAGCCCAAGCACATCAGAGCCGCAGGGGTGGGAGAGGGGAGCCTAATGCATCTTCCCACTGTGCTCCTCTTCGCCTCTGTTCTCATGGCCAGAAAGCCCTCTGGCACGGATTTGTGGGGTGTATTTACCATGACCTCTGGCGCCCATTTTATACTGTTGTTCGGGGCTCTTTGACCAGTGTGTTTTAAGGGCCGTGAGTTCTGTGACAGCAGAGCGCCCATCGATGTTAAAGCCCAGGGGAGATGAGGGCAGGAGCTGTAGGGGGCCACAGGGAGCTGTGGAAGGCATGCGTGAGGGAGCGAGGCTGGAGGAGGGCAAGGGGGGAGGGGGGCAGGCAGCGTGTCACCACGCAGAGCACCCCCAGACCGAGAAGAACCCGGACAGCCATGGGCACCCAGTGTGCATCTTACCAAAAAAAAAAAAAAAAAAAAGCCTCGGCCTCTGTACCGCCACCTGCAGGCCGGCCTCGCTCTGTGCGGGAAGCTGGTCTGGGCCCGCCCTGCTCGTCCCCTCCTCTCTAGGCCTTGGGCTCAGGGAGGGAACAGGGAGAACCGGCAAGGGGCTGCCCTGAGGCGGTGCGCCCGGCACCCTTGCCTAGCCGGAGAAGTGAGGGCGCCCCCTCCACCTGCGCTGGGCCTCCTTCCGACGCCCCCCGCTCACCCGGCTCAGCAGGGCCAGCCAGCACCCTTGCAGGGACTCCTTCCTGGGTCAGCAAGCCGGTGGCAGGATCCAGACTCATTGACTGGGCACCGCGGCTGAGCTCAGGGCTGGGGAAGCAAGGAGGGCGAGGGCCAGGGCTCTCAAGGGAGGGGTGGCGCAGAGTGCACTGGGCTCTGGGATGAGGAGTTGGGGTCCGGCTCTGGGTCTGCTGCCTCTGTCTCACCATCTGTGGCAGGGGGTGGGGGCCCCCTCCCCACTACTTCACAGGGCTCCTGGAAGCATCGAGAGCGTTTCTGAGGTGGCCCGAGGGCCCTGCCCAGCACCCTCCACCACCACCACTCCCATAGCTGCTGGTGCAGGCCCAGCAAAGAGGAGCCTTCTAGTCTGGCCTTTGGAGTCAGGGGTCACGTGCCCGCTGTCAGGGCCTCCGCCCTGAGGCCTGCAATGGTGAGGGAGGAGCAGGGACAGGGACAGGCCACGGCAGGACCCTCCCAGGTCACCAGGCAGGGCGTGGCCGAGTCAGGCGCATCCTCGTCCCCAAGCTGTGTCACGCTCTGTCTGCAGCTCCACACCAGCGGCTGAGCCTCACGGATGCAGTCTGCCAGCTCTAGAAAGGCCAGAATGCGGCTGTCCTGCGTGCAGCCTCTCCTGTCTCCAGGGCCTCCAAACCTGGAGGTTTCCCGCCTCCCGCCCCGCTGCGCCCGTCGCCGGCCGCGGCTGAGGTGTGAGCAGGCAGGGGCCGCTCCTGAATCTGAGCTGCAGAGAGCACACCTCCTCCCCAGAGCCTTGCAGGGGGGCTGCGGGAACCCGAGCCTCAGTCTCCTCAGATGTCAATGGGTGATGATCCCACGCCCCTACCTGGAGGGTTTTTTAAAATCTTTTTCAAAGATTTTATGCATTTATTTCAGAAAGAGGCAGATAGTGACAAAGAAAGCAAGAAGGAGAGGGAGAAGCAGATTCCCCGTTGAGCAGGGGGCCCGATGATGCAGGACTTGATCCCAGGACACTGAGATGGTGACCCGAGCTGAAGGCAGACGTCTAACAGACCGAGCCCCCCAGGCGCCCCTACCTTGAAGACCTTGCTGGGCTGGGGTGGGCAGGGGCGCGGCCGCGGAGGCCCCGCAGATACTCACCGTTGTGTCACAGAACACGGGCTCACCCGCGGGGCAGAGCGGCTTGTGCCGGAACCCAGGCCTCCCCGCTCCTCATAGCAGGCCCTTTTTACTCCAGTTTGCTGGTTTCCTTGGGTCCCCGTCACGTCTGTAGATGGGGTGGGGGGTGTCGGCGGGGAAGCCCTCCCCCGGGAGGTGAGACGACGGGAGGGAAGGCACGGGTGCCTGCCGCGGCCCGCTCTGGTAGGGCGCTGCCTGTGCCCTGCTGTCCTGAGAGGCCCCAGCAGCCGCGCTCAGCAGGGTGTCCTGCTTGGAGCAGCCGCTGGTTTGGGGGCCAAGGAGACGTGCCCATTCCCACTGCGTTAAAGGGTCCATAGGCAGCAAACCGAGAGGTCCCGGGCTTGGCCCTCCCGCCCTCCAGGGACAGCGCAGCGCCGGGGCCCTGGGATCACAGGGGCAGAGCGACCAAGCCCGCTTCCGGAGAGACAGTGGACCTGGGAAGCTGGAAGGGGTCTGGAGGTCAGGGCAGGCCCCACGTTTGAAGGGAGGACCTGCCCGGAAGCGGAGTCATGTGATCCGGACTGTGAGGTGACCTTGTGGAAAGGCCCAGACGACAGCTTTCAGCACCCTCAGCCAGGAGGTGTGGCAGATGTGGCTTTCCTTGCTCTGGCCACGGGCAGGGACGGGCCTGAGGACCGCACAGGCCTCGGGGTCTCCTGGGCACAGAGGTCGTGGCGAACGTCAGGGCCGCCCATGGTGAGGACGCGGCCGCTGAACTCGGGCCCCAGCCGTCCGGAGGCCCGGCGTCTGCCAGGCCCAGATGGCATCCTGACTGCGGGGCGCCGGCCAGGGCAGACGCCTGTCCCCGCAGAAGCCAGAGAGGGCCGCAGGGGTGCTCCTGGCGTGCCAGGGCCTTCCCCGGCGCCGGGCGCGGGCAGCGTGTGGGGCAGACAGCCCCCGCCCTGGGCTGAGCCCCCCCGGCCGCTCGGCCCCTCTCCCAGGCCTGCAGAGACTTCCTGGAGCTGGCGGAGACACACAGCCGGAGATGGCAGCGCGCCCTGCAGTATGAACAGGAGCGGCGTGTGCACCTGGAGGAGACCATCGAGCAGCTCGCCAAGCAGCACAACAGCCTCGAGCGGGCCTTCCGCGGGGCCCCCAGCCGGGCCGCCAACCCCGCCAGGAGCTTCAGCGCAGGTGCGCGGGCGAGGGCCGCCCCGCCTGGCCGGGCCCCTCACTCGGGGGCCGCTCAGCCTGCCTTCTTCCAGCCTCGCCGTCCGGCCGGCCCGCTGGCACAGCACCCCTCCCCAGCCCCCGGCACCCATATCCCCGGAGATGCCCACGTCTGGGCCTGCCTCAGTGGCTTTGTACTTCCCACACCCGCTTCCGAAGGGCAGGTCATATCCTTGCATTCAGGTTCCCGTCTTACGAGAAAAGACCAGTGGACACAACTGTCCCTTTGTGGCGGGGCGGCCGTGGGCTGGGGGTGACCGGTCCATCAGAGAGGGCAGCTAGGCCCCAGACAGACCGACCAGTGTGTTGAGAGATCCGGGGAAGCTTCCAGAAGGAAGGAGGCCTCGGAGCCAAAGCCCTGCGTGGGCAGCTCATTCCAGGCAGGGGAGCGGGGGCAGCCCCAGCCGGGTTCATGCGGACGGGTGACTGGAGTAGGGAAGGAGCGAGGGGCAGGCGGAGGCAAGAGGCAGGGGCGAAAGTGGGGGCACCCTTCGGGCTCTGGATGTCCTCAGGCCGGGGAGTGAGTTTGCAGTTTGTGTGTATCTGCAGGAAGCCTCTTAAGTCCCCAAGGAGAGGACAGTGAGGAAGATGAGGATACGGAGTACTTCGACGCCATGGAGGACGCCACGTCATTCATCACTGTGATCACAGAGGCCAAGGAGGACAGGTGCGCTCTCCGGGAGGCCCGCCCCGGAAGGAGGCCCGCCCAGGCTTCGCCTCTCCTGCCTCGCTCTTCTTAGGCCCCATCGCTCTTCCTGCTTGCGGTTCTCTTACAAGCCTTGTTTCACATTGTATTTTGATTAGATTTGTTCTGTTCCTCAGACCCGGGTGCCCACATGGAGTTCGATTCAGGGCTTCATTTTAAGTGGAGGTGGAGAATCGGGCCTTGGAGGGACCCAGTTCCAGCCGCAGAGGTGGGGGTCGGGGCTGGGACCCCAAGGGTCAGGGCATCTTCTGCTCTGCTTGTCTCCGAGCTAGACGGCGTCCCAACCACTCCCTCCACCACATCCGCATTCCCGAACACGCGGGAGATGCAGGAAGTCTCTTTTATTCTCTGTTTCCAAGCCTGCTTTCATAAAAGCGTCCTCTTTCAGGATGTTTCTAAATACACACTAGAGCACAGCAGTAACAGGGACATTGTCAGATCCCGATGCTCAGGAAGTGCCCCCGGAGGGGCAGGGGCCGGGTAGGAAGGCTGGGTCAGAGGGCTGCAGCCTGGGGCACGAATGGGGATTTGCTGTCCTTAGGAGTCGCCTCATTAGGACCTTGCTTCAGGCCCTAATCCTGGAGCGGTCATGTGTATGGCCTCACTGGAGGACGCAGAGGTGGCCGTCGAGCTCCACCAGTGTCTGGGGCCCTCTGCCATGGTCTGGGGAGGAGCTCCGCTCCAGGCCCTGGGGACAGCGACATAACCTACCGCTGCCTGCGCTGGGCCCTGCGTCCTTCCCCTGTGGGGCCCAGGAGTCACAGAGCCTCCCGGGCGCCCTGCGGGCATGGCCTCAGGCAGGGCACTCAGCCCCTCTTGGATGAGGAACTGCGGGCTTCCTGGGGCCTTGCTCCCTGCATCTCGCCCCCACACCCCATGCTGCCTTCTGTGGACTCCCAGCTCAGTCCACGGTGGGGGAGGCCGGTGAGAGCCCCTGGCCACTCCTATTTTGCCTCTGTGGACTGACCTGGGTCACCACCCCCATGTCCTGGTTTCTCCCAGGGATCTCTCTAACCCCTCAGGCAGTTTCTAGTCCTTTCGACAGTATTTCCAACTCAATCACGGTTCATTTCCCAATAATACTTTACATCGACTTGTACAGCTCTCACAAGGCGCGTGGCTTCCCTGTCGTGAATTCCCCTTCACTTTACCAGCCAGCAGTGTGGGCCCCTGTGGCTCCCCGCCCACCCCTCCCCTACCTGGAGTCCCCGGGGGGCCCAGGCGCCACCCCTGACCCCTCCTACACTTCAGCGGACAGCCCCAGGCCTCTCTGCTGCCCCCGACCAGCAAGCAGGTGACTCCCGGGCTCAACACTCTTCATTGACTCCCCGGGCCTTGACGCAGCCCCAGCGCCCGAACTACCACCTTCCCTGCTAGTGCAGCTCCTGGGGGCTGCAGGCGGCTCCCTTACGCGCGATGACCCCGTGAATCCTGCCCAAGGGCCCGTGCCGCACCCCAGCTGGCCCAGGTCCCCTGTCCTCGGGAACCCTTCAGAGCTTGGAGCCCCAGCCTTGCCACCCCTGCTGCTCTTTGGTGAAGTTTAGTGAACAAGACCTTGTTCGGCCAGTGTTGTTGTAAATGTTCCGGAGACCCTCACTCACAGCCTCCTTAAGCTTTCTTCTTTCCAGAATGAAGACTGGTCATTTCGAAAAATGTCTTCAGTGAAAGTGTAGGTAGCCAGCCGTCTCCCACAGGTAGTCACAGGCCTGCATCGAGCGCACGTCCTGCCCCCCTGGGACCCCAGTCTAGCGCGAGAGTCAGACCAGCAGAGTGAGGACGCGTGGGGTCGGTCTGTGACCCCAGGCCCTAGGAGGCTCAGCCAGAGGACACGGCCACCCCCAGCTTTATCCGGGTCCTGGTCTGCCCGTCCCAGGAGGGGCTGGATTCGGGGACCTCAGGTGGCCTTGCTTGAGTGGCTGCTCCCATGGGGCATCAGTGTGTGGGAGCCCCCCAGCCCAGCTGACTGTCTCAAGCCGGACATGTCCCACTGGAGAAGTAGCCTGGGGGTGGGCTGCCCCTTGCACCCCACTGAGGGCTCTGGATAGAAGGTGGTCAGGTCCGCAGCAGGCCTCAGGATGGGTAAAGAACTTGCCTCCCCCTTTGTTTTTCTTACAGAAAAGCAGAGGGTGGGACAACAGGCCCAGTGGACTGGACCTCATCCGATAACGTAAGTGAGAGGAAAGACCCCAAGGGTGGCTAGAAGGCAGGCTGCCACTTCGGGCTCCGGGCCCCTGCGGCGGGCTCAGTGCCCTGGCTGCCTTCCTCCTGGGCTGGCCGGCCGTCCCGCCTGCCCCTGCACCAGCCTGCGCCGGGTGGCCAGCTCGGTGCCTGAGGCCAGGGCTGGAGCGCTGAAGGGGCGCCCGGGCCTCTGCTCACAGGCGCACCCTCTCTGGCAGGTGCTAGACGGCGCCTCGCTTGTGCCCAAGGGCCCCCCCAAGGTCAAGAGGCGCGTCCGCATCCCTGACAAACCCAACTACAGCCTTAACCTCTGGAGCATCATGAAGAACTGCATCGGCCGGGAGCTCTCCAAGATCCCCATGCCGGTAGGGGCCGGCGGGGTGGCCGCGGGGATTCCAGGGGGGCCTCTTCCCGTGTGTGGGTGAGAAGGAATGGCCTCTGTGAAGTACCAGCAGCCTGGGTGTCATTCGTAATGACATCGGAGGGGCACGTAACAGATGATCAAATCCTGTTCATCAACATGGCCCAAATCCCCAAGGCAGAGGTCGCAGGCTCGGAGGGATGGAGCTAGGGAGGGGCTCTGCGTTAATGAGAGACGGGCGACCCCTGACAGGGCTTCCTGATGTCCCGCTGTCCGGACCTCGTACATGGGGAGTCGCGGGATCGGCCCTCCGCTGGGCCGGCGAGGTCACACAGCGGGCCGAGGCTGCCGCCAGCTTCCGTCCTTGTGCCACCGGGCCCTGACGGCATCTCCAGGGAGGAGGAGTCTGGGGTTCAGGCGGACTTGGTCTCACTGCGCGCCAGGACAGACCCGCTCCCACCTCCGGCCTCTGAGCCCCCACCTGCAAAGTGGGGAGAGGAACGGCCCCCAGATAACAATGTCTGAGGATGAAAGGGGACAATGCAGGGCAGTCCCTGCCTGATGGCCGGCCCAGGTCGTAGCCCAGCCTCACAAGGGTGACCCTGCCCTGTCCAAGGTCGGGATGAGGGGGCCACCTACAGGGGCTTCACCCGAAATCAGGCATAGGAGCTCAGAATAGGAGGGAAACTCATCCCTCCACAAGTCAGACGCTCTGGCCTTTGTGGCCTTTACATCCTAGGAGGGGAGAGTGACAGTGACCCTAGAGACGGGGTACGAGGGGCAGCAGGTCCCAAAGCGGCGAGGCCGTGGGGAAAACCGCGGCCAGGGCGCTGGGGAGGCGAGCGCACGGAGCCGCGCGGTTGAGACGGGGCTGTCGGTGGGGTCGTCGGAGGATCCTGGGCGCCGCCCGAGCAGCAGTGTCCTCCAGCCGAGGAGACAGTGCGTGCCAGGCCGGCCCCAGCTGGGTGCGAGGCGCCGCGCTGACCGTCGCCTGTCCACAGGTCAACTTTAACGAGCCCCTGTCCATGCTCCAGCGGCTGACGGAGGACCTGGAGTACCACCACCTGCTGGACAAGGCGGCGCACTGTGGCAGCTCGGCCGAGCAGATGTGCCTGGTGGCGGCCTTCTCCGTGTCCTCCTACTCCACCACCGTGCACCGCATCGCCAAGCCCTTCAACCCCATGCTGGGCGAGACCTTCGAGCTGGACCGCCTCGACGACATGGGCCTGCGCTCCCTCTGCGAGCAGGTGAGGCCCACGCGAGCTCCGGCCCGGGGTCCCAGCGAGACGGACGTGCCCGTGCACACAGGGCCAGGCTGAGGTCCGGGCAGGGGCAGGCCTCCCGGAGACAGCTGGCCGCGGACAGAGTCAGGGCTGGTGTGTGGGGAAGGGCAGGGCCCGTCCCGCCAGGAACCACGCAGCGGCCCCCACGGGATAGGTGTCCGGGGCTCCCCGGAGTCCAGGCAGGCCAGAGCGGGGGAGGCGGCAGGCAGAGGGGAGCCCGCACCGCGTGGGCACCCTGGTCTGTGGCGGTGCAGGCCTGGGGCGTGAGGAGCTTCGGGGGCCCAGCGGTCCTGCCCAGGGGGCTTGCCAGGGCAGCTTGCCCCCATCCCTTCTCTATGCCTGCCCCACAGAGCCGAGCTGAGCTGGGGTCCTGGGGTTGTAGGAGCCCCAGCCGTGGCATCCCGGCCTGAGCTTGTCTGAAGAGGGATGAGCCCATCAGTGCCTCCCTCGGTGCTGGGAGGCCCTGGACAGACGCTGTGTGAACACACCCGACATAGACCTTCCCGGGCGGGCCCCGCCGTGGGCCAGGCATGTCCTGGGCCTGGAGGGGAGCCCAGGAAGCAGACATTTGACAGGCTGCTGGCTAGTTGAAAAGGCGTGCTCCGGTGGCGGTGCAGCCCTACAGGAGGCCGGTGACGGTCGCCACACCAGGGGCACGAGGGAGGGCAGAGCGCAGGCCCTTAGAAAGTGGAGGCTGGGGCTTTGCGGATGCTTTGAATGTGGGGAGAGAGGACAAGGGAAGGTGGCAAGGATGACCCCAGCGTTCCTGGCCTGAACTACGGAGTGAATTCCCTTCCTCATTCAGCAGAGCTGACCGAGTACCCCCAGAGTACCCCCAGAGCACAGCGGCTGGCCATACAGGCTGCTGCGCAGTGAGCGATGGGCCGCCTGTTCGCATGACGGGGTGCTGAGGGACGGGTGCCGAGTGTGTGGATGGTTCTGGGTCCTTTAGAAAGCTGGCTGGAGCCAAAAGTGAGGGAGAAAGGGGCCCAGGTCGGAGAGGAAGTGTGCGGGCATCATGACACCTGCCTGGCTTTATGCGGGGGAGGTGCAGATGCTTTGGGCCTCCCACTGTGGCCTGGGGAGGGCGAGGGGCAGATTCCAGATGCATTCTGGAGACGAACAGCTAGGATTTGCTGAGGATTCGAGGAGGAACACAGGAAAGCGCGCCAGGGTGACTCCAAAGCATCTGGTGCGAGCAGCTGTTGGGACGAGACCGCCGTCCTGAGCAGGAAGCGGAGCGCCAGGCCAGCCCCGTGGGGTCACGTCCCCAAGCCTGCCAGTGCGCTGGGCTCTAGGGCACTGGGGCCGTGGGCGACAAGGGACGGGGTGGGCGCCCGCCTGTGATTCTGAGAGCAGAAAGGCAGCGAAGTGCCGCTTACGGGGACGGGAGACAGAGAGAGACGCAGGCGGGCGCGGCGGGCACTCTGGTCAGTCCGAACAGCCACGTGCGTGCGAGTGTCCAGCAGGCAGCCGGACGGCATGGCGGCAGTCCCAGCACAAGGCTGGAGCCGGAGCCCGGAGTGAGGCGGCGGGGTCCTCTGCAGCACGGCTTAGTAGGGGGCAGCCCCGTGCGGATGAGTGGGCGGCTAACTGCAGCCGGCGGAGGAGCCCTCGCTGGAGGGGCATGCCTCACTTCCTCGCCCGAAGCACAGCTTGTCACAGGGGCCCCTTGAGGCCAGGCTCTGTCATCACCCCGTGTCACAGCCGAAGGCCGGCTCGGAGACGCCTCACCCTCTTCTCCCGGCCCCAGCAAACCCAGGACAGTCAGCCGGTCCCGTCCCAAGGCCACAGGCTTGCCTTCCACTGAGCGCACCGTCCTTCCTGGGGCTGCTCCCGGGCCATGGAGCTGGTGGTGCTGAGCACGGGCCAGGCTGCCCCCCCTGCCTGGGCCCACGTCCGGCAGGCGCTCACGTCCTCTGCGTCTGGCCTCAGGTGAGCCACCACCCGCCGTCGGCCGCGCACTATGTGTTCTCCAAGCACGGCTGGAGCCTCTGGCAGGAGATCACCATCTCCAGCAAGTTCCGGGGAAAATACCTCTCCATCATGCCGCTAGGTGAGCTGGGCTCTCCCGGGGCAGAAAGCCATTCTGGATGAGGGCACGGGAGGGTTTTGCCAACACAGAAGCCAGCTTGCGGCCTCTAGGAGTGACATTGGTCTCTCTGCAAATCTGCTCCCCACCTCCCCAGCTTCCTGGATGCCTCCCTGGCCTATGTCCTGTCCCCAGTCTACATGAATACTCCAGCTGTCAGGTCCCCAGGGCTGTGGGCAGGCAGGCGGCTGGGCTCTAGCAGGGCCAGCCCTGACCCCGACCCTGCATGTTGCCTCCAGGTGCCATCCACTTAGAATTCCAGGCCAGTGGGAATCACTACGTGTGGAGGAAGAGCACGTCGACTGTGCATAACATCATTGTGGGCAAGCTGTGGATTGACCAGGTCAGGCAGCGCCCTCGGGGAGGGGCCTGGAGCCTGGGGGGGCACTGACCACTACCCTCCACTGCCCTCCCTCGCAGACTGGGGACATCGAGATCGTGAACCATAAGACCCAGGACCGGTGCCAGCTAAAGTTCTTGCCCTATAGCTACTTCTCCAAAGAGGTAGCCCGGAAGGTAAGCAGGGCCACCCCTCAAGTCTGGGGGGCTGGAGTGGGACGTGTGCCTGCGCTGACCCTGCCCGTGTCCACAGGTGACAGGGGTGGTGAGCGACAGCCAGGGCAAAGCCCACTACGTGCTGTCAGGCTCGTGGGATGAACAGATGGAGTGCGCCAAGGTCGTGCAAAGCAGCCCCAGCAGCCCCGGCTCGGACGGGAAGCAGAAGACGGTGTACCAGACGCTGCCCGCCAAGCTGCTATGGAAGAAGTACCCGCTGCCGTGAGTGGGGCTGCAGGGCGGGGAGCGAGCGGGCAGGGAGGGGGGCAGGGCAGGCCGGGGTGCCCGCCTGGCCAGGCAGGAAGCAAGCGGCAAGCCCGGGTCGGGAAGGTTCTGGCCACACGTGGGCGGAGACCGCGTTCTGCGGCTGACACCCCGGGGTGGGAGCCGGCCCGGTGCAGACTTGAAGCAGGCTGGAAATGACAGAGCCCCCACGTCCAAGGAATGAAAACCAAATGTGAAAATCAGTGCAAGAAACCGAAAACTATAAAAAGTGGCATAGCAGGTTCCAGAGAGAGCAAAACAGAGGCTTGGGAAGGTTTCACAGAATCCATCAGTGGATCTAGGTCAGAAGATGGAGATGGAGAGACAAAACCCGGAAAAGACAAAAGGCCAACAGAGAGAAAGCTCACCGCCCGGTGGCCCAGAGCGAGCCCCTGAGGCAGCATCACCCGGCCAGCCGGGAGAGACCCCGAGGGCAGCCATGGGCACGTCAGGTTTGAGAGCAGGGTCTGAGTGGAAGGAAAGGGACCACATCTGAAGAGCAAACAGCAGAGAATCTTCCACACCGAATCTATCCGGGGGCACTGGTGAACTTAAGTCAAAGAGAAAATATTAAGCAGCTGTGAAAAAGACATCTGAGTTTCTGAGGAATAGCAGACCAGCAGCTGTCTCTTCCTCAGGAAAAACGGAAGTTTGAGGACGGTCGGTTGAGATCCTCCGTGGGCAAAAGGACCCCCTGCCAGCCAACAACGAGACACCCAGTGAGAACACGTTTACAGAGCGTTGAAATATTTTATTTCCAGACTCCTAAAAACTCATTTTGCCACCAGCAGACCCACATTAAAGGATATTCCTCCTGCAGAAGGAAAGTGATCCCAGATGGAAGATGTGAGATACGTGAATGAATGAAGAACACAAACTATGTGAACCTAAGTGAATAGCAAATAAACAAGAATAGTGCTATCTTGCAGGTTTTAGAATCTAAACATAAAGTACAACTGTGTGATCCTATAAGTCAGAAGAGGGATAAAAAGAGGGAACTTCTCAAAGGCCTTTGTGCTATCCAAGAAGAAGGTCAAGATGTACGTTAACTTCTGGCTGTGTGAAGCCTGCATCACTCCTAGAACAACCACTAAAATAATGTTTAATTGGAATCTCAAAAGAAAAGAAAGAAAAATGGAAAGGAGAGACAAATAGGTAAATAATGGAGATAAATTTCCCAGGATAAAAACAAAGATATGGGAGACCTGGGTTGAAGGGCCTGTAGAGTTCCAGAAATAAGGGATAAAGAAAAACTTTCACCTAGACCATACTGTAGTGAAAATTAAAAATGCCAAGGAGAAAATTCTGGTAGCTTCCAGAGAGGAGTACAAAAAGGTTACAACAAAGGATAAATAATCAGATTGACAGAAAGATTAACATCTTTCAATAACCAACATTTGGAGTAATATTTCAAGGTAATGAAGAAAGCAAATTAGAAGATTAAGATTTTTATCCAGCCAAGCTATCATTTAATAATGAGGACGTACCAAAAACAAGATTGTCCTCAGGTAAACAGCCTCAGAAGGTTGCCACACAAAACCCACAAGGAAAATGTTATTAGACATAGTTCGTTCTTTCTTTCTCTTTCTTTCTTTCTTTCTTTCTTTCTTTCTTTCTTTCTTTCTCTCTCTCTCTCTCTCTTTCTTTCTTTCTTTCTTCTTTCTTTTCTTGAGAGGAAGAGAGACAGAGACAGAGAGAGCACACCTGAGAGCACGAGCAGGAGGCAGTGGAGAGGAGGGGGAGAGACAATCCTGACCAGGCTCCACACACCCTGTGCTTAGCTGACATGGGGCTCAATCTTACAACCCTGAGATCATGTGAGATCACGACCTAAGCTGAAATCAAGAGTTGGATGCTTAATCAACTGAGCCACCCAGGTGCCCCTAGACATAGTACTTTAAAAAGGGGAGAAAAAAAATCCAGAAGTCGCTACAAAAGACATATGAAGTAAAAGTTGTGGGGTTTTTTTGTTTGTTTGTTTTTTAACAATGACTAAGAGAAAATAGTCCCATGATAATGCAGAATTTAAGGTGTAGATAATGTTAACATGTCAGGGTCTGAGGAGATTTGGAAAGGACACCAAGGGACGAGAACAATTGCTAAGTTCTTACTAGAAGGAAAAGACAAAAATAAGATGTTACAATTCTGAGAAAAGACTAAAAAGAAAAAGGACAAATAAACTAAATCAACACAGTAGGAATAGGCCCAAGTATAACAAGTTAAAGTGATGAAACTCACCAGTCAAAAAAGCAAAATACTGACCGACTGGTTTTTTTTTTTAAATCCAGAACTATGCAGCACCTTCTACAAGATGTCAAAAACAAAGACATGCAGAGGTTGAAAGTAAAAGACATATCATGGGACTACTAAGTGAAAAAGCTACAATAGCTATATTAATATCAGATAAGAGAGCCTTTAATAAGACAAAAGCATTATTAGGGATGGAAGAGTTGCTACATGATAAAAGGTTCTTCCGGAAGACCTGAGTTTCACTATGCATGGAATGAAACAGCCTCAACAATATACAAAGCATATATTGATGTTAAGGGAGAAACTGATAAATCCGTCACCATGTGGGAGGTTGAGAGACTTCAGTATACCTCTCTCTTGTTGATCAGTCAAGGGAGGTGGGGCAGAGGATCCACAAGGATCTGAGGGGATCCAGACAACACAGGACGTCCACATATTTGCAGTTACAACAGAGAACATACCTTTTACCCAGTAGACATGAAATGTATGCAAAGATCTATCATGTACTGAACCTAAGGAAAACTCAACAAATTTAGAGGGTAGCATACAGATCATATCTCTGATAAGACAATTAAGTCAGAAGTTATGAACAAGATGACAAAAAGTCCCCACATGTTTCGAAAAAAAAAAATTGTTAAGTTGCTAAATAACTCATGGGTAAAACAATAAGTTAGAATGAAAATTTTAAAATACCTAAAATGGCTCAGTCAGTTAAGCTTCTGTCTTCGGCTCAGGTCATGATCCCAGGGTCCTGGGACTGAGCCTCCCGTCGGGCTCCCTGCTCAGCAGGGAACCTGCTTCTCCCTCTGTCCCCCACCCCTTGTTCTCTCTCTCAAAAAATAAATAAAATCTTAAAATAAAATAAAATCCTTAAAACTGATGCAACAAAGGCAGTGCTTTAAGGGAAATGGATTGCCTTAAACAGGCACATAAATAAGCTTATTCATTTGGGGACTATTTCTTTTCTCAGTTTCTAATCTAAGAAATTAGAGAAAGGTCAACATATAAACCAGAAGACAGAAAAAAAACCTGACTTTAAAAATAAGAGCAGAGATTAGTAAAATAGAGAAGTTTAGAAAGCCAAAAGTTGTTCTTCAAGAGGAAGGAAGAAACCTGACAGAAAACTACTGGCAAGACTTATCAAGAGAGGGGACACCTGCATGGCTCACTCATTAAGCATCTGCCTTCAGCTCAGGTCATGATCCCAGCGTCCTGGAATCGAGCCCTGCATCAGGCTCCCTGCTCGGCGGGAAGCCTGCTTCTCCCTCTCTCACTCCCCCTGCTTGTGTTCCCTCTCTGGCTGTGTTTCTCTCTGTCAAATAAATAAATAAAATCTTTAAAAAAAGACTTATCAAGAGAGAATATAGAAATAAATATTATTAATGAACAGTTTAATATGACATAAAAAGTACTAAGAGAATTAAAATTCAGATGAACAAATTCTTTTTAAAAATATAATAAGAACTAAATCTAAAAGAAATGAAAAGCATGACTAGTCCTATAATCAAAGAAACTAAAAAGGTAATTTAAAAATTGCCAAAAGGAAAACACAAAGCCCAGTTAATTTTGTAGGTGAATTCTACCAAATTTTCAAGAAATACATTATCCCAATAGTATATAAAGTCTTCCAGAACAAAGGAAAAGAAGAAACACTGTCCTTTCCTATATATGAGGCCAGTATAACCCTAATATCAAACCAAGCCAGAGAGTCATAGGAAAATTCAAGTTCTGCCCTATTTCACTCATGAATGTATAAGCAAAATTCCAAAATAAGACATAAGAAAATCCAACAGTATATGAAAAAGAAAACATTCATCAATCCTGTTACATTTAGCATGGGCATACAAAGATGATTTTATATTAGAAAATCCACAAATTAATTCATCACATTAATAAATCTCAGTAGATTCAGAAAGAGCATTTTAGGTGTCTTAGTATAAGGTTAATACGCAGAAGTCAGTTGCATTTCTACACACTACAAGAAAGCAACTAGAAAATGCAATTTAAGAGAAAACAATTATCAGAGAACATCAAGGACCTTGTAATAAATCTTATATTCAAGATCTCTATAGAGAAAATTATAAAACTTTACTGAGATACCAAAGAAGAGCTCAAACAATGGAGAAAGACACAATGTTCATAAATAGAAAGACTTAGTATTACAGAGAGGTTATGATCTAAAGAGGAGATCAAGCAAAATCCCAATAGTGATTTTCATTGCTTGATATAATGATTTTTAAATTTATAAAAAGGCCAGAATTTTTTTTAAACATTTTATTTACTTATTAGAGAGAGTGCACGAGAGAGAGAGAGAGAGAGAGAGAGAGCGAGCGAGCGCAGGGGCAGAGGGAGAGGGAGAAGCAGACTCCCTGCTGAGCAGGGAACCTGATGTGGGACTCGATTCCAGGACTGTGCTGAAGGCAGACACTGAACCCACTGAGCCACCCAGGCGCCCCATCCACAACGTTTCTTACACATCACTGGTGGGAATGCGGATGGTGCCAACTGGTTGAAAAGCAGGTTGGCCTCACCTCCTAAGGATGAACGTCGCAGACTCCATGGCCCAGCAGTTGCACTTCTAGGCGTATACTCAAGAGAAGTTCCTGCAAACATACAATGGGAAACATGCATGAGATTACGCCAAAGCCAAAACTTGTAAACAACCCAGATTTACTGAATGAATAACTGCAGTATTATTCACAGGAGGGAATATTACACAGTAGTTGAAACTAATGAACCACAGAAACATGCGACAACATGAACTTCAGCAGCATAATATTAAGAGGGAAAAAAGCAAGTCCCAGAAGGTTACCTACATCGTGATTCTTTTTATACAGTTAAAAACAAACATGTAAGTATATGCATATGAATACACACACATACACACACATTTGAGACTATGTAAAGATGCAACGACATTGGATTAAAAGGTAAACAAGAGACTGATGAACCCAGGAGTCTTGGTGACAGGTACCTGAGAAGAGGACGGATTTGGTGAGTTTTCCATATGGTTAGATACAGGTTTTGTCAGGATTCTGCCTTTTGTTTAGAGGTTCTTCTGGTGGTCAGGATGCATTAATACAAGGGTGTTGTGTAGCAAGGATCATGACTAACCCAAAGCTGTTCACCGGAGGTCCAAAAAAGGAGAACAAAAAGAAAAAAACAAAATAAGATAGAATTAAGTGCAACGTATCAGTAATTACATTAGTTACCCCCATTACAGGTATAAGATTTCAGATAAGTTTTAAAAACTTATGGAACAGCAGGATGGGAAAGATATGTCCACAGAAATAACAGAAGCTGCTGTGGATATATTCACGTCACAAGACAGACTTTAAAACCAAAGGGAGGACGGCAGGTCAGAGGGACATAACGACAAAGGTCCAGTTCATAAGATGAGTTCTACATTTGAACGTCTCCTGTACCTAAAAAACACAGCCTTGAAATATTCACCACAAAAGCTGGTAGAAACACAAGGAGAAATGGATTAATTTACAACCAAAGCAGGACATTTTAACAAAGCTCTCTTAGTAATGGCTAGAAACAGGAAAAAAAAAGGGGGGGTGTTGAACGGTAGAATCTACGGGACAATCACAGCCCAGTGCGCTGGACCACTGCAGGAAATACATCCTCTTCAGGAACACATCAACAGCTGCAAAAACCAACCGTATACTGGGTCTCTCAGCAAGTTTCAAAAGAACTGGATTATACCAGTATACTGTCTGTCTCCAAAGCAATTACGCTAGAAATAAAGATGTCTAGAAAAAAATCCCCAGATGTTGATAAATTCAAGAAATATACTTCCAACAAATCCACAGATCAAAGAAGACACTGGACATCAGAAAATATAACTGCATAAAGGGGTGCCTGGGTGGCTCGCCCCTTGAGCATCTGACTCTTGATTTCCGCTCTCCTCATGATCTCACATGACCTGTCTGCCTCATGCTCAGTGCGGGGTCTGCCCATCCCTCTCTTCCCCCCCAGCCCCCTGCTTGCTGGCGCTCTCTCTCAAATAAATAATCTTTTTTTTTTTTTTAAGATTTTATTTATTTATTTGACAGAGAGAGATCACAAGCAGGCAGAGAGGCAGGCAGAGACAGAGGAGGAAGCAGGCTCCCTGCTGAGCAGAGAGCCCGATGCGGGCCTCGATCCCAGGACCCTGAGATCATGACCTGAGCCGAAGACAGAGGCTTTAACCCACTGAGCCACCCAGGTGCCCTCAAATAAATAATCTTAAAGAAATCTTAAAGAAAATTAACTTTATGAATTTTAACAAAATGATTGTTTTGTCATGGTTTCCTATTCAGGGTCAGTTAGTGGTGGGGAAAGAAAACCCAATCAAACTGTCTTTAGTAAAAGTAGGGAGCTATGCTCGGGGCGTGTCCCGGAGGGACAGAATGTGTCGCCAGCTGCTCCCGGTTTTCCCATTTCCCATTAGTAACTTCATGATAACTAAAGTAATATATATAAAAGCTGTGAGATTCAGCGAATGCAATACTTGGAGGGCAATGCCTAACTTAAAACTATGTATTAGAAAAGAAGAAAAGCTGCAAGATCATGAGCTCAGCAACCATCTCGTGAAGTTAGAAAAAGGACAGCAAAATAAACCCCAACAGAGTGGGAGAATATAAAAGCAAACTCAGTAAAGCAGAAAAACCTAAAATAGGATCAACCAAGTTTCATCTTCAGCCAGTGAAGAGAGCGGAGAAACCTCTGCCAGGCTGGTTCAGAATGGGGAGAACGCACATATAACCCCATCACGGATGGGAAAAGAGGGCATCGCGGTGTCCTCCTCATTAAAGCAGTAGTAATGAGATGGTTGAACAACTGATCTAGTTTTGAGACGGGTGGAAATCTGCAAATTCCCAGAGAAGCAGAATGTAGCAAAACAGATGCCGGTCGGTGGAGGGCTGTGCAAGGTGCTGGCGCGAGCAGAAGGAGCTAGCCCTGCTG
>PITA01015886.1:0-48447 GCA_004023965.1 Spilogale gracilis
CAGGGCGCCTGGGTGACTCAGTTGGTTAAGCAACTGCCTTCGGCTCAGGTCATGATCCCGGACACCCGGGATCGGGATCGAGTCTCACATAGGTCTCCCTGCTCAGTGGGAAGCCTGCCTCTCCCTCTCTCACTCCCCCTGCTTGCGTTCCCTCTCTGGCTGTGTTTCTGTCAAATAAATAAAACCTTAAAAAAAAAAAAAGAAATTTCACATCACCTTTTTACACTCAAAATCTCTCACCTCAAGGTAAGACTCTGACTTCATTAGATCATTTTTGATAAATTCACCAAATCTAAAAGGAAGCCTGACTTTGTCCATGAGCTTCTGAGCTGTGCAGAAATAATTTTCCTTGAAATCCACAAGCAATGGATTACATCCTAATTGCATCATTTGCTCTTTGTTTTGAGGGTGCTGGGGACAAATCTGAAGGGCAAGGGAGTTGTGCCTCAGTTGGTTAAACAGCTAGCTGCTCAGGTCATGATCCCAGGGTCCTGCCTGGCAGGGAGCCTACTTCTCTCTCTCCCTCCGCTGTTCCCCCTGCTTCTGCTTGTGTGCTCGCTTGCGCGCGCTCTCTCTCTCTCTCTGTCAAATAAATAAATAAAATCTTTAAAAAATACTCAACCTAGGGGGCCTGGCTGGCTCTGTCGGTATAGCAGGATATTCTTGATCTTGGGATCGTGAGTTCAAGCCCTACATTGGGCTTCCTTAAAAAAATGAATTAAAACTTCTAAAAAATTTTTAAAAATTAAAAAAAATACTCAGCCTAATCAAAAATGGAAGCACATGGAAAACAACCTCATCCTGACCTTATGATCAAAAAAGCCCAGTAAAAAAACAAACAAAAAATCAGCAGAGAAGCTTGTTTTTTCCTAGCATACAGTCTTTATCAATGTGAAATTGTATGTAAAAATTTAAAAGCCAATCCGAAATCTTTTTAAAAAATAGTAAGAACTAGGGGCACCTGGGTGACTCAGTCAGGTATCTGCCTTCAGCTCAGGTCATGATCCCAGGGTCCTGGAAGCGAGTCCCACATTGGGCTCCCTGCTCAATGGGAAGCCTGCTTCTCCCTCTCCCACTCCCCCTGCTTATGTTCCCTCTCTTGCTGTGTCTCTGTCAAATAAAAAGATAAGTCCTAAAAAACAACAACAGCAACAGCAAAAAAACCTGTAAGAATAGAAAGGCAAAAACAAACCCAGTACAGCAACACTTCAAAAATATTTGTAAGTAAACGTGCTCTCCTCACACATTCTCAGTTGGTGAAGATGGTATTACAAATCTACATCCCAATCCTGTTTAAGAGATTCACTTATAATGGAAGGAATTAAGTTTTTGAATCTACCTAAACCCCAGGATCATATTCTTCTACAGGTGCAAAAACCTTCCACCCAATCTTCCTATGCTAATTTGCTTATAATATGCTATGAAAATCTCAGTGGGGATTGGATAATGTAAAAATGCTGGCAGTGACCTTGGCACGCATTTTAAATATTTTTAATCTGCTTAAATTATAAGTCAAAGATAGGGTGGGGGCAGTACTCATAATAAATAAGAGAAGAGCACTTTATAATCTTCAAAGTGCTTTCTCATTTAATCCTCATAGCAGTCCCAAGCAGAGACTGGTGCCTACTATCCAGATAACAGAACTTTCATGCTAGTGAGGGGACTAACATACCACCTAATACACTGCACTAGAATAGAAACAGGGGGTCTTGTCTGGTTGTTCCCTATCTTATTCTCAGGACCCAGAAGAGTACCTGGTACATGGTAAATGGTCATCAACACCTCTATTACATGTTCAAAAAGTCCAATCCAGGGGCACTTGGCTGGCTCAGCTGGTGGAGTGTGTGACTCTTGATCTCAGGGTTGAGTTGGGAGTTCCATGCTGGGTGGAGAGATTACTTAAAGATAAAATCTTAAAAAAAAAAAAATCCTGGGGCGCCTGGGTGGCTCAGTTGGTTGGGCGACTGCCTTCGGCTCAGGTCATGATCCCGGAGACCCAGGATCGAGTCCCACATCGGGCTCCCTGCTCAGCAGGAGGCCTGCTTCTCCCTCTCTCACTCTCCCTGCTTGTGTTCCCTCCCTGGCTGTGTTTCTCTCTGTCAAATAAATAAAATCTTAAAAAAAAAAATCCCATCCACTTTGCAGAGAAAATAACCCCAGTCCAGAAGTACTATGGCACAGCCAGGACCATAATGCTGACCACCTGTTCCTCCTACTCCTATTTCCTAAGTCAGGGTGGGTTTTCCCCTCTAATCAGGCTATCACTAGGCTATAAAATGGTTTCCCAAACTCTCTCCCAGAACTCAGAACCTACATTGGCATCTCATCATTTTTTATGTTTTCCATAAATTTAAACTACACCCTTTCCTCCTGTAAGCAGGCATTTAGTTCATTCTTCGGCAGCAGTCTTCACTTGGGTTCCACAACCCTTTATTATGTATAATGATACGCCCCAATGGAACGCATACAGGCAGTGCTTACTCTGTACAAAGGACAGTGCCCATAGAAGATAAAGCTGAAGGAGTGTCACTGCTCTAAGGGACTTACAGGTTGATGATAATTAAGACCTGGACCTGCAAATTATGGGAGAAGGGACAGTCTCAGCAGAGGGACCAGCATGAGCTGACAGAACCTGAGCATGTGTTCAGGAGAAAGCAAGTGGTACATCTGACTGGAAGGCGTGGTGCAGGATGAGAAGGCCAGGTGATGATCTGGAATCAACCTGTGGTAAGAGCGGAACTCAATGACTGCCATGTCATTCCACAAGCAGTTCCTCACTCCCTCCTGACACCTTTCTTTCCTCCTGGTCCCATGTCCTCTATTGCCAAATGGGGGAAAAAAGCACACATAAGATTTGGAGTATTCACTCTATATCCTTATTATGTTCTTTTTATTTGGAAAAGTTTTCTCAGCAGTATCTTATTATGATGGACGATTTCGGGATCAAGGGTACCAACTGTGGCTCTACACTCACCGAGTGGGTCAATTAACCAAGTAATCTTTTACCAGTTAGATAGCATCCCTTTGACAATCTGATGAAAATCTGGACGCTCTCCCTCAGAAAATTCAGGAACCCCAAATTAAGAACCTTTGTGCTAGCAAAAATTATATGACAGGCAAAAAAAAGACTCAGTTACAATTTCTACTAATTAGGAGTACCCAATTTCCCCATTCACATAACTAGAATTCTGACTGACACAGTAATTACCCTTAGTGACTAAACAAAATGAGGGAATTTCTCCAAGATTTTTAATCCCTGCCCACTAGTAACAATACAGCTTCCATTTATTGGGCCCTACTATGTGACAGACCCTCTGCCAAACAGTGGACATGTAGTATATAATGTAAAAGTTGTATATACAACAAACAGTTATATCTTTGTTTACTCATAAGAAAACTGAAGCTCAGGGGCGCCTGGGTGACTCAGTTGGTTGAGCGACTGTCTTTGGCTCAGGTCATGATCCCGGAGACCCAGGACCAAGTCCCACATCGGGCTCCCTGCTCGGCGGGAAGCCTGCTTCTCCCTCTCACTCCCCCTGCTTGTGTTCCCTCTCTAGCTGTGTTTCTCTCTGTCAAATAAATAAATAAATAATCTTTTAAAAAAAAGAAAAGAAAAGAAAAGAAAACTGAAGCTCAGAGGGGAAACCCTGACCTGACTCGAGGCAACCTAGCTGGGAAAAGGCATGGCTGGGTTTGGAACTCTGGCAGTTTGACTTTCAAAGCTCAGCTATACTGCCTCCCAGCAAAGGCGACATTGTCACCATATTGATCAGTGGGAGAGATCAAAAGATACTGCCATCTCCTGGTAAACTGTGAAGTCCAAGGGTCCAATCCAGAATTACACATCCTCTGGGTGCCCAATAAATACTTGCTAAGTAACTAGGGCCAAGAGAGCCTATATTCTTGACCAGAAGGGGGCAGAAATGGCACCAACAGACTTTAAGAGAGTTCCATGTGAATACATGTGTCACAGCATGGGCTTCACTGTTTCCAACTGGACCTCTCCAGATTGGCAGTGGCCCTAAGCACCTGATCGGTTACACCCTCACATGCAAAGTTTTACAACATACCAATGAGATAATAAGATAAGTCAACAGTAATATTTCACTAAAACATAAAGTTTAAATCTTTCCCCTGTGTTTCTGTCTTTCTTTCTTCTACCCTGTACACCTCCAAGACTATAGCCACTATACAACAAGATAGTTATTCCCATAAGACTACTGGCTACCATTTCTGAGTATGTACATACACTGTGTATCACCGAAAGCCTATTTATTTAGTCATCCTCATCTTTACGTGACTACAGCTCAGCTACTTGGGCCTAGGAAAGCAATGATTATTATTTTAAATATGAAGATGTTTATTAAATAATAAGAGAACAGAGAACAAATGAAAGCTTAAGAGTCAAATACTAACCTTTCCCCCAACAAAGGACATTTTACACAATTCTGCCTTAGATATTCAACAGTACAATTACTTCCAACAAGGACTCCTCCAAGTATCACAGAAAAACAAAATGCAGTGCCTAACCTAAAATGGTGAAATAAAAGGAAGACAAAATGAGGCCATGGGTCTCGGTGTTACTCTAAACCAGTGGTTCTAATTTTTTGGGTCATGGATTCCTTTGAGAATTTAATGAAAGCTACAGATCCTATCCCCACAAAAAATAAACAGAACCTTCTTTTTATTTATATATACAGGCAGTACCTACGCTTGAGAACATCATCAACACTCCCTTAATCCAATCACTTAAGGATCACAGACCCTCAGTTCATAGCCTCTGCTTAGAATCCGCATTTCTAGCCATATCTAAATAGAGGCGATAGAAATTCACCAACCCCATTTTTTTGGTTATGTTTTGTTTTTTAAGATTTTTGCCCTATCCCTGATCTGTGGGAAGCCTGTTTCTCCCTCTCTCATTCCCCGTGCTTGTGTTCCCTCTTTGGCTGTGTTTCTCTCTGTCAAATAAATAAAATCTTAAAAAAAAAAAAAAAAAAAAAGATTTTCGCCCCAACCATTTTGTTTTTTAAAAGTCACATTGACATGAAGGGAAACTGAAGATAGGGGTGATGGCTTTACCACTTGCAACATCTTAACACCCACCACAAGGGCCGCTACTCCTCTTGCTACCTAAGTAAGTCATGTTATTCAGCCACAGTAACAAACTGTGGGGTGAAAATGTTCTATTTCTCCCAACTAGAATGTAAGCCACTCAAAAGCAGCAACCATATCTGACAGTATTATGTATTCTATCTAGGACGGTACATATTCCAGATAATTAATTATTGACTGGTTTACTAAAGAATAGATTTAAAACTACCTGCACATTATTTCTTAGGATAAAATGAGATAGATTCACATAGTACAGGAAAAGATATGCTACATAACTAGCAGATTTTTAAATATTTACCTTTATAAATTAGACCCCTGGAGGTTGATATACAAGAAATACAAGAATAAGCCTGTAAAACAAAGTGCTTTCTCCTCCCTGCAGTCCTTACGGCAGGGGTCTGGCCATGTCCGCCGTATATGTTGGTTTACAGCAAACCATGCTCACCATTCCTTAAAGGTATGAGCGAAATTGCCAGTGGAGCCTGAGAAGATGTGAAGAGTCTCGGCTTCTTGTTGTGGAGCTTTTTAATTTTTTATTTTTTTAAGTAGCCTTTACACCCAATATGGACTCAAATTCATAACCCTGAGGATCAAGAGTCTTATGTACCCCCTGACTGAGCCAGCCAGGCGCCCCTCCTATGGAGCTCGCTATTTAAGAAACATCTCCTGAACATCAAGGATGCTTAGATTCCTGGGTTACATGCCATTTTTGAGAAAGAGAGAGAGATGGGGCAGGGAGGAAAAGAGAGTATCTCATGCAGGCTCCATGCCCAGCATGGAACACAACATGGGGCTCAGGACCCTGAGAAGAAATCAAGAGTCAGACCCCTAACCCAATGAGCCACCCAGGGTCCACGTGGGTTATATGCTTAGAGATAAAATAATGAAAAGCACAGCCTCTACTTTCAAAGAGCTTAAGATGTAGTTGGAGAAAGAGAAAACAGGTAGTTCGATCACACATAAGTACCACATCAGAGGCAAACTCAGACAAGGCCTGACCACTGAGGGTCAGTCAGGGAAGGCTTTTTGAGAGGAATAAAATCTAAGCCAGATCTAAAGAATTAAAAGAAATTAGTCAAGTTTTTGTTTGTTTCGTTTGGTTGGGTATAGGGGTAGCAGGAGAACACCCCAGATAAAAAAAACAGTATGTGGAAAAGGCCCAAGAAACATGGATTTCTGGGGGAACTACAGTCACTCAACATGGCTGGAACAATGAATTTAAGGAAGAAAGTGGAGAGAGGCAGAGCTCCTGGAAGGCCCTTTTATAAACCAAATTTATGGATGCTTCCCTCTTTCTTTTTTTTTTAAAAGATTTTTTTTTTTAAAAGATTTTATTTATTTGACAGCGAGAAACGCAGCCAGAGAGGGAACACAAGCAGTGGGAGTGAGAGAGGGAGAAGCAGGCTTCCCGCCGGGAGCCCGATGTGGGGCTCGATCCCGGATCTCTGGGATCATGACCTGAGCCAAAGGCAGTCGCTTAACCAACTGAGCCACCCAGGGGCCCCTGCTTCCCTCTTTCTAAAGTCACAGCCCTGGGCACCTGGGTGGCTCAGTGGGTTAAAGCCTCTGCCTTCGGCTCAGGTCATGATCTCAGGGTCCTGGGATCAGGGCCCGTCTCAGGCCCTCTGCTCTGCGGGGAGCCTGCTTCCTCCTCTCTCTCTGCCTGCCTCTTTGTCTACTTGTGATCTGTCAAATAAATGAATAAAGTCTTTAAAAAGAAATAAATATGGGGTGCCTGGGTGGCTCAGTTAGTTAAGCGACTGCCTTAGGCTCAGGTCATGATCCCAGAGACCCGGGATCGAGCCCCGCATCGGGCTCCCTGCTCCATGGGAAGCCTGCTTCTCTCTCTCTCACTCCCCCTGCTGTGTTCCCTCTCTGGCTGTGTTTCTCTCTGTCAAATAAATAAAATATTTAGGGACGCCTGGGTGGCTCAGTTGGTTAAGCGACTGCCTTCGGCTCAGGTCATGATCCCGGAGACCCGGGATCAAGTCCCACATTGGGCTCCCTGCCCAGTGGGAAGCCTGCTTCTCTCTCTCTCACTCCCCCTGCTTATGTTCCGTCTCTGGCTGTGTTTCTCTCTGTCAAATAAATAAAATCTTAAAAAAAAAAAAAAAAAAAAAGTTGATTTCTAGAATTGAAGATGAATCCTGTGCAGAAAATCACTGCAATGTCAATGAAAACTGGTAATTTTTTTCTACTATTAAAACACACTTGGGCACCTGGGTGGCTCAGTGTTAAAGCCTCTGCCTTCAGCTCGGGTCTGATCCCGGGGTCCTGGGATCGAGGCCCGCAAAGGGCTCTCTGCAAACTGGGGAGCCTGCTTCTCCTCTCTCTCTGCCTACTTGGGATCTCTCTCTCTGTCAAATAAATAAAATCTTTAAACACACACACACACACACACACACACACACACACGTTAACAATAGTTATCCCTGGGAGGTAGAATTTAAGGAATATTTAATTTTCCTTATTACTTCATCCATTGAGGGCTACCTGGCAAACATTGATCAAATACACCAAGGAGCATGATCCTATACCAGAGTTAGGAGAAACAAGAAAAAGAGAAACAAACTCTATCCTGTAGAACACATAATCTAGATCTGTATTCCCCAATATTTGGCTATCTAACATTTCATCAAAATTAAATAATATTTAGCAGTGCCTGGGTGGTTCAGTCAGTTCAGAAACTGAAAAAATTCAGTTTCTTTTTTCTTTTTTTAAAGATTTTACTTATTTATTTATTTGACACAGAAAGAGATCACAAATAGGTCTGGACATCTAGGAACAAGGGATTTTTTTTTTTTTTTTTTTTTGACAGAGAGATCACAAATAGGCAGAGAGGCAGGCAGAGAAAGAGGGGGAAGCAGGCTCCACACTGAGCAGAGAACCAGATGCGGGACTGGATCCCAGGATCCTGAGATCATGACCTGAGCTGAAGGCAGAGGCTTAACCCTCTGAGCCAACCAGGCACCCCCAAAATTCAGTTTCTTGGGGCATCTGGGTGGCTCAGTTGGTTAAGCAACTGCCTTTGGCTTAGGTCATGATCCCAGGGTCCTGGGATTGAGTCACACATTGGGCTCCCTGCACAGCAGGGAATCTGCTTCTCCCTCTGACCCTCCCCCCACTCATGTTATCTCTCATTTCTCTCAAATAAATAAATAAAATCTTTAAAAAAAATTCAGTTTCTGAGTCCCACTAGCTACATTTCAAGTAGAAACATAAAGAACAGTGCAGGGGCACTTGGATGGCTCAGTCGTTAGGTGTCTACCTTTGGCTCAGGTCGTGATCCCAGGGTCCCAGGATCAAGTCCCACATGAGGCTCCCTGCTCAGCAGAAAGCCTGCTTCTCCCTCTCCCACTCCCCCTGCTTGTGTTCCCTCTCTGTCAAATAAATAAATAGAAAGAAAGAACAGGGGTGCCCGGGTGCCTCAGTCATCAAGCGTCTACCTTCAGCTCAGGTCATGATCATGTATGGAGTCCCAGGATTGAGCCCCACATTGGGCTCCTTGCTCAGCGGGAAGCGTACTTCTCCCTCTCTCACTCCCCCTGCTTGTGTTCCCTCTCTAGCTGTGTTTCTCTCTGTCAAATAAATAAAAATCAAGAAAGGAAGGAGGGAAGAAAGGAAGGAAGGCAGGCAGACGGCAAAAAGTTCTGCTAGACAGGGATGATCTACAAAGAACCCCTAACGCTAATTCAAAACTTAGAAATAGAGAGGGAGAGTCTGGGGAAGGTTTCTGGAAAGAGAGTATATATTTGAAATGGGTATCAAAGTAAGGATTCCAGACTGGCTGGTGGCAGACAGCACATGACACTGGCCCTTCCCTGAATCATGCAATACCAAAATTTCCAGGGCAATTCCCCAAAACCCAAAAGCAAAATACTTCAAGGAGGCATTATAAAAACAAACTGGGTGACAGGCTTTGATTTATACTTTGCTGAGATAAACTTAGATGAAATACCCTAAAATGAGAAACCAGAGGATGAAGTCCAATTAGGACCTCACTAAAAAGGAGAGGAGAAAACAGAACTGGAATTCACTGCCAGATCATTCTGGAAATCTTTAACAGGTAAGCTAAACTAAGGATCAAAGGGACAAACCAAAGAATGCACTATGCTCATCCAAATACCCTTCAGTGGGAGAAACATTTCCCAATAATTGAGGTCAATATATGAATCAAAGGTGATTAACCCTAGAGAGAGAGAGAGAGAGAGAGAGAGAGAGAGAGAGAGAGAGGAAGCACACACACATAAAGTCAGCCCAGTGGAGAGCTGTATAACAATCTGGTCCTTTGCGGGTGGGAAGGGAGAGGGTATAACTCTCTAGTCTCTGAATCTGACAACACTACTTAGCATATGCCGCTTCCATTCCCCCATCCATAAAATGGATACAAGGAGAGTACCTATTTCTGAGGACAATTATGTGGATTCCTTGAGTTATTATATGTAAAGTGCATAAAACAATGCCTGCATATAGAAAAGACTACGGAAGCAGTGGCTGCTATTACTGCAGGAGTCTTTTAGGACCTAACTTTACTTGGTGGAAAGGAAAAGGATTTCCCTAGGGGTTAGCTCACAAGGAAGAGGGACATTGTGCTGTCAAATGAGGACGAGGGGAGATCTGAAAAGGCCAAACCGTTCTAGAATGAGCAAGCTTTGTAGACACCTTCAAACCATGCCCTAGGTACGGGCTATTAAAATGCCCAAAGCCATGGGGTCTAGCTGCCAGAACTTCAGCAAGCTGTAGGATTTAGCTGTGGACCCGATACTGACTTCAATTTTTTTCAAAAATCTCTCTGGGGTGCCTGGGTGGCTCAGTGGGTTAAAGCCTCTGCCTTTGGCTCAGGTCATGATCTCAGGGTCCTGGGATCGAGGCCCGCATCCCATCGGGCCCTCTGCTCGGCAGGGAGCCTGCTTCCTCCTCTCTCTCTGCCTGCCTCTTTGCCTACTTGTGATCTCTCTCTCTGTCAAATAAATAAATAAAATCTTTTTTTTAAGAATTAAATAAAATCTTGGGGCGCCTGAGTGGCTCAGTTGGTTAAGCGACTGCCTTCGGCTCAGGTCATGATCCCAGAGACCCGGGATCGAGCCCCACATCGGGCTCCCTGCTCGGCGGAAAGCCTGCTTCTCCCTCTCTCACTCCCCCTGCTTGTGTTCCCTCTCTCGCTGTGTTTCTCTCTGTCAAATAAATAAATAAAATCTTAAAAAAAAAAAAAAGAATTAAATAAAATCTTAAAAAAATATATCTCTGGTCTGCATAGCTAGATCCTTCGTTCAGGCATTAGTTAGGCACCCATCACAAGTCAGGTACCTTACAAGGCAACAGAAAAGCACCAAATGTTTTAAACAAGGGAATGCAAAGTCAGGTTTTGTTTAGTAACTCATTAAGAGAATAAACAAGAGGAAAGGATGCAGAGAAGGATACCTTGTAAGAGACTTCTGCAATTAAGCACAATATCTAACCTGTTGGATTTTCCGATGGATGCAGTGCTGTGGATTTCACTTAACTGGCTCCCAATGAATACTTAACTTCCCATTTGAGAATAACAATCCCTATCAATCTAGCACTTACTATATGCCAAACATTTCATTCATTACCTCAGTTTCTCACAACAACCCAGCGAAGCAGATATTAGTATCTTTATTTTACACATGAGAAAACTCAGAGAAGGTTCAAGGAGGTCAAACAGACTGTTTAAGGTGACAGAATAAACAGACGCGTGGGGATATGAATCTATGTCTGTCTGTCTAAATTCCTATCCATACATTACTGGTGCTGGCCTGTGGCAAAATTTTCCCTGGTCTACGTAAAAATGAGATCTAGAAATATATATCTACAAATGTCCATATATGGTTGCCAACTTCCTTGAAAAAGGCTACTGTTTATTCTGACAACGGATCCTATTTTTTATAAAAGAATAGCAAGAAGGGTGCCTGGGTGGCTCAATGGGTTAAAGTCTCTGCTTTCGGCTCAAGTCATAATCTCAGGGTCCTGGGATTGAGGCCCTCGTCAGGCTCTCTGCTCAGCAGGAAGCCTGCTTCCTCCTCTTTCTCTGCCTGCCTCTCTGGCTACTTGTTATCTCTCTCTCTGTCAAATAAATAAATAAAATCTTAAAAAAAAAAAAAAAAATAGCAAGAATAAATTTTTTTAAATGCCCTCATTGGAACAACTACAAAATTAGTAAATATGTATGTGTTTCCCACTACCACATTCAGCTGGTCTAGAGAAGCCAAGTCCAGGAACCACTACACTAATAATGACATTTACATAGCATTTACCATGACCCAAGCATTATTTTAAGCTTCTTAAATATGCCAACTGTTTTAATTGCAGTGACTCTGGGAGTAGACACTAATATATTCCCCTTTTTATAGATGAGGTGCCTGTGGCACTAAAGTTTAAGTGTCTTGTCTAGGAGCCCAGAGCTGGGAAGAGGTAGGACTGGGACTCAAAGGGAGGCCCAAGTGCCTTGGTGACAGTACCTGAGGCCTCAGTCCTAACACTGTGAAAGCAAACAGACCTCAAGAGCTGCTATTTGGCCTATGACCTATAACGTTTAGATGTGTGAGACACTTACTGATAAAACTGACTGCTACCTGGGGGCAAGTAACAAGATAACACATCAATAGCATGGGCTGCTCTACTGAGCCAAGATACCAGCATGTGGTCTTTGTAGCGCTCTAAGCTACTGGTAACCTAAACGCTTTAATTAACTCAATTGTTCATTTTCCCACAAAATTGAAAGGCCTTCCAACCTTACCGGGCTTCCACGTTCACTCTTGGCAGTTAGTTCTCAAAATAAAAATAAAAATAAATAAAAATAAAAATAAAAATAAAAAAAATTTAGAGGGGTGCCTGGGCTTAAGCCTCCTCTGCCTTCCGCTCAGGTCATGATCTCAGGGTCCTAGGATCCAACCCCACATCGAGCTCTCTGCTCAGCAAGGAACCTCCCTCCCCCTCTTTCTCTGCCTTCCTCTGTGCCTGTGATCTCTGTCAAATAAATAAATACAATCTTAAAAAAAAAAAAAAGCCTAGAATTACAACACGAAAGCCTTTGTGCTAGGCAGAACAGGTACTGAGGCTCATTTTACAGACAAGAATTAAGTTAAAATAAATGACTTGTCCACGGTACCAAAGTTGGTAATAAGCAAAATGAAAACTGATGGCAGAAAGGGTTCTTCACAAGGCTTGAGGAATCCCAAAATTCAAAGACTGCAGAGATTATTTTTTTCCCCTGGTTTCTCTCTCAAATGCACACCTTTAATTCAACAAATACTGTATTCCTACTGACATGTTCTAAGATAAATGTGGCTGTTCACAGAATAATGGGAGAACAAAACAGAAAAAAATCCTATGGCACTTTCAAAGCTATTTTGCAATTTCTTCCTGACGTCTGAATGTAAACCCCTCACATTTCAACTAAACATCAGGTCTTCTGGTATTCTCCCTCATGGAAAAATGGCCAGTACATAGTGACTGTGTGTGTATGCAAATGTTTTGTTAACTAACAACATAAAAACACACAAGGTAAAATTTTAAATCTCCAAATTATTCTTTATTCAAGATAAAACATGAACCTGGACCACGTTCTTAGAAAGTTCTTCCTCGGGACACCTGGGTGGCTCAGTCGGTCAAGTGCCTGCCTTTGGTTCAGGTCACGATCCCAGAGTCCTGGGATCGAGCCCTGCGCAGGGCTCCCGCTTAGTGGGGAGTCTGCTTCTCCCTCTCCCTCTGCCCCTTCCCGTGTGTGTGTGTGTGTGTGTGTGTGTGTGTGTGTGTGTGTGTGAGCGCCAGCTCTCTGTCTCTCAAATAATAATAAAAAAAAACCTTCCGGAGATGTAAAAAAAACCTTCTTGGGCACCTGGGTGGCTCAGTGGGTTAAGCGACTGCCTTCCTGCAGACCCGGGATCGAGTTCTGCATTAGGCTCCCCGCTAGGCAGGAAGCCTGCTTCTCCCACTCTCACTCCCCCTGCTTGTGTTCCCTCTCTGGCTGTGTTTCTCTCTGTCAAATAAATAAAAACCTTTTAAAAAGAATGTTTAAAAAAATAAAAATAAATGTCATATATACTCTCTGAGGGAGGAGGAGACATGCTCTGTATAACCAGTACTCTCAACAATGTACACACCCAAATATTGGTTGAATGGAGAGGACAAAGGAAAAATAAAACTTGTCTCCCTGGATCTCTATCCTCTAGAGCTACAAAGTACAGGTTTGTTCCCTCTGTGCTTAATAGCCCTAAATTATTTACATCTTTTTATTTTTTCAGTGTTCCAAGATTCATTGTTTATGCCCCCCACACACCCAGTGCTCCATGCAATACATGCCCTCAATATCCACCCCCAGGCTCACAATTATTTACATCTTAAAAGAATTTTTTTTTTTAAAGATTTGTCAGAGAAAGAGGGCAGGCACAAGGAGAAGCAGGCTCCCCACTGAGCAGAGAGCCTAATGTAGGGCTCCATACCAGGACCCTGGGATCATGACCTGAGCAGACGGCAGAGGCTTAACCAAATGAGCCACCCAGGAGTCCTAGGATTTTGATTCCGAAAAGGGAAGATATAACTAATGGAATGTACACTATCGATTTTAACCAAGAAAATGACAAAGTAATATACCAATGGATTCTCTCTCTTAAAACACACATGGGAAGGAGGGCGCACCTTGCTTTAAAAGAGAACTCGGGTTGGCTATGCTATGAGCCACAAAGTAAACTTTAGTTCTCCTCAGCCTCTCGGGTGCACTCAATTCTGTAAAGTGTATAGCACTCCAAAGGAGTCAGTATAGAGCCAAGGCTCTGAACCACGCTGCCTCAGGAACCTGCTGTGTAACTTTGGATAAGTCCTCTCTGGAAACCTCAGTTCCCTAGCTACAAAACGAAATACTACCTACCTCAGAGGATCATCATGAGGATACAGGGAACAAACACTCAGCAGTCTCCTGGTACACAGTAAGTATATGTTGCTGCTATTAACTGGTAATGCTGCTAGTAATTAATTCAATTATTGTTCTAAGAAAGAGTGACTGCCTTAACCTTCAAACGTACTAGAGTCCAACAGATCTCACTATGATTTATTTCTTGCTTTTTAGCTCAATTTTTCCTTTATGTGTCTATAATAAACACCAAGCATAATACAACCATACAGTCAAAACAAAACAAAAAAAACCCAAAACAAAACAAAATTTTTTTTTTTTTCTAAAGATTTTATTTGACAGAAACACAGCTAGAGAGGGAACACAAGCAAGGGGACTGGGAGAGGGAGAAGCAGGCTTCCTGCAGAGCAGGGAGCCCAAAATGGGACTTGATCCAGGGACTCCAGGATCATGACCTGAGCTGAAGGCAGGCGCTAAATGACTGAGCCACTCAGGTGCCCCAAAAAACCTTTTCTTAAAAAAAAATACTGGGGCGCCTGGGTGGCTCAGTTGGTTGGGCCACTGCCTTCGGCTCAGGTCATGATCCCAGACACCCGGGATCGAGTCCCACATTGGGCTCCCTGCTCGGCGGGAAGCCTGCTTCTCCCTCTCTCCCTCTCCCTGTTTGTGTTCCCTCTCTGGCTGTGTTTCTCTCTGTCAAATGAATGAAATCTTTAAAAAAAACATTCTACAACACAGAGATAAATACAAACAGCACTTTGGCATGTTTCTTTTAGTTTTTTCCATATATATTTTTAAATAACTGGAATCATAATGTTTATAGTTCTATATCCTGCTTTTTCTCATACTTAATTTTATTTTATGTGTGTACTTTCCCATGTCAAGAATTCTCCAGAAAACATCTTTTTTAAAAAAGTATTTTTTAAAATTTATTTATTTGAGACAGAGAGAGAGACAGACAGCATGAGAGTGGAGAAGGTCTGAGGATGAGGGAGACTCCCCACGGAGCTGGGAGTCTGATGCGATGCGGGACTCGACCCTGGGACTCCGGGATCATGACCTGAGCCGAAGGCAGTTGCTTAACCAACTGAGTCACTCAGACACCCCAAAAAACATCCTTTTAAAATGACTCCATACTTTTCCATAAAAGCAACCATTTAACGTTAAAACATTTAGATTGTTTATTTTTTACACACATCACTATAAATTAATATTTTTTTTTTTAAGATTTTATTTATTTGAGAGAGAGAAACACAGCCAGAGAGGGAACACAAGCAGGGGGAGTGAGAGAGGGAGAAGCAGGCCTCCCACCGAGGTGGGAGCCCAATGTGGAACTCAATCTTGGGTCTCCAGGATCATGACCTGAGCCGAAGGCAGTCGCTCAACCAACTGAGCCACCCAGGTGCCTCTAAGTTAACATCTTTATATACAATCCTGGTCCTCATCTTTATTCCTTGGTCCACATAGATTCCTTTAAGTTGAATGAGGATTTATATTTTTTTTAAATATAACCAGGGTGCCTGGGTGGCTCAGTCCATTAGGAGTCTGCCTTCAGTTAGGGTCATGATCCCAGGATTTTGGGATCAAGCTCCGCATCCGGCTCCCTGCTCGGGGCGGGGGTGGGGTGGGGGGGAGCCCGCTTCCCCATCTCCTGTTCCCCCTGCTTGTGCTTTCCCTCTCCTGTCATTCATAAATAAATAAACAAACAAACAAACAAACTATTCAGAAAGTTCACACCAAGTTTTCATGCCTAACAGTGCTGATCACACCACCAGCAGTGACCACTACCTATTTCCTTTTAATTACCAGCAAACAGAGACCCAAAAACTCTGGAATTACAACACAAACAGGGAAGATCTGTTATTAAAAGAATGCTTTCATCACATGTAGTAATTTGTACCGGTCACTACTATCCCATTCTTGATCAGGTATGCGACTCTGAACAAACATGGAAAGGCTACAAATATCATTCCATACAATTTACATTCCTACAGTAAAATCAGGACTTAAATGCCTCACACATGCAGACGCTTAAATAATTTTCAACTTATTAAGTGTGTGGAAAAGGAAATGATGCCCCATCATATGAAAAAGAGTTCTGGGTGGCTCAGTTGTTAAGCATCTGCCTTGGGCGCCTGAGTGGCTCAGTGGGTTAAAGCCTCTGCCTTCCGCTGGGGTCATGATCTAAGGGTCCTGGAATCCAGGCCCGCATCAGGCTCTCTGCTCGGCAGGGAGCCTCTCCTTCCTCCTCTCTCTCTCTCTTCCAGCCTCTCTGCCTACTTGTGATCTCTCTCTGTCAAATAAATAAATAAAAGCTTTTTTTAAAAAAAAGAAAGCATCTGCCTTTAGCTCAGGTCAAATCCTGTAGTCCCTGGATCAAGTCCTGCATCGGGCCCCCTGCTCTGCTTCTCCCTCTCTGGCTGTGTTCCTCTCCGTCAAATAAAAAAAAAAAATCTTAAAAAAAAAAAAGAAAGAAAAATATGTCTGGACAATACATAGAAAATTCAGAAATGTACGCTTTCAGATTTACGTACTTTTCTCCATGTAAGTTGTACCTTAATTTTTTTTAATAAAAAAAATTTAGGGTGCCTGGGTGGCTCAGTGGGTTAAAGCCTCTGCCTTCGGCTCAGGTCATGATCCCAGGGTCGTGGGTTCGAGGCTGCATCAGGCTCTCTGCTCGGCAGGGAGCCTGCTTCCTCCTCTCTCTCTGCCTGCCTCTCTGCCTAGTTGTGATCTCTCTCTCTCTCTGTCAAATAAATAAATAAAATATTTTTTAAAAAATAAGAGGATCTGTACAAAATAAAATATATGTATTCCTTGTACTCACACAGAACATGAAATCACAACTATTTTAGCTAATGCTGCCATTTTTAAGCCGTTATGACTGTTGGCTAATGTTGGGCATATGCCAACAGCAGAGAGACTCACTGCCTAAGCACTGACAGGCCTTTTCCCCTTTTCCTTCATTTACCAAAGGTTTTATCTGCATTCCTCTAGTGACTGACCGATCAGAAGAAAAAAATCTCTGAGAAGTCAGCAGCATTCAAAAAATATTCAATTATTTCAGTCCATTAGAAATAATATCACAAAGGCAGCTCCACCAGCCTTCCACCTACAAACTTAACATTTTTGGAAAATAAAGACCCAGTGATACTTTTATCATCAAATATTTAAAGTACACTACTCCCAGTGAAAATAATCCCTTGAAGTAAAAGCCACTCTAGTTTAAAGATGCAGATTTTGAGAATCTAATAATCTTGCATTAACTCATTTCTGGTTTTCATTTGTACACAATCAATCTGTTACTGAACAAAGAATCCTTTTTAATTGCCCATGGCAATTAACGGTAATCATTTTCCTGTCTTATTCCTAAGTAATGCAGGCTTTGAGAGATTGAATCCATGATTTTGACCTTTCTTTTAAATGGAGATGGGGGAGAAGTACAAAGCAACTTTTTTTTTTACGCTTCAGGAGGCTGTTAATTGGCCAGTACACTTACTCTCCAACATTATTTTTGTTGTTTTGTTTTTCACCCCAATATTACTTAGTAACTTTCTGATTCATGAAAAAAGCATTGAAGTGAGTTCCACATAAATAAGTCAAGGAGCTTGGTGTAGTTTTGTCTATACATTTCTAGTTGCCGAGAGAATTTTCTCAATTTAAAATTGTCAATTAGAAGCCACTCAGACACTTTTCTACTTACCAAAGAAAATATAGACTGAAGGAGTCATTATATGACCAAATATTTCTATCTTACTATATTATTTCTTTTGGACAACTTTATATATGTATATGGCAGAATATATATATATGTGGAATATATACATGTGTGTGTGTAATATATGTTCATATGTATACAGACACAAACACATATATGTTATACCTGGGTTTGAATTCAGATCAGAAATCCAATACTCAACTTTTTCAACATGCTGGCTAGATAAAGTAGTACTTGGGGCTACATATTCTTTTTTTTTTTTTTAAGATTTTATTTACTTGACAGAGAAACACAGCCAGAGAGGGAACACAAGCAGGGGGAGTGAGAAAGAGAGAAGCAGGTTTCCCGCCGAGCAGGGAGCCCGATGTGGGACTCGATCCCGGGTCTCCGGGATCATGACCTGAGCCGAAGGCAGTCGCTTAACCAACTGAGCCACCCAGGCGTCCCTGGGGCTACATATTCTTTTTCAAAATAGT
The DNA here is from genome assembly GCA_004023965.1 of Spilogale gracilis. Taxonomy (NCBI): domain Eukaryota; kingdom Metazoa; phylum Chordata; class Mammalia; order Carnivora; family Mephitidae; genus Spilogale; species Spilogale gracilis. Next base: position 18,176 of record PITA01015886.1, read on the forward strand.
GTGCCATAAAACTAACTGTGTCCAGTAAGTCTCTGAATATGGAAGCCTTTAAGACTATTAATATGGGGCTGCTGCTCAAGAACACAGAAATTCATCAGAATATTCAACAAATACTACCCTCAACCCACTGTATATTATATATAGCTGATTATTCACAACTGACTACAAATTCCTTAAGGGGATGAATTGTAGCTTATTCTTATATCCCAGAGAAACAAGGCAGACTAATAAAATAAACACGGACCTTGGAATCAGACAGGGATTTCTAACACAGCTCTCAACCACTCAGCTGTGTAACCTTGGTCAGGGCACTTATGATACTATGTATATTTGAGGATTAATTGCTAATCTGACCAGGAGGGCATGCCCTCTGAGAGTTTAAAGCCTAAAAATGGCCATTATAGTTGGTGCACATCTCTCTACCCACCTATCCCTCAAAAGGAAAAACAAGGCTTTGGCACCTGTTGGGGTTCGATGAACATGTATGTAGCGGGGGGTCTACTATGTACAAGGTATTTTGCTAGGTATGACGGGAAATAAAAGATACATGAGGGTCCCCACCCTCAAGGAGTTTACTATCTGGAGAGAAGAAATAATCAAGTATTAGCTATAAAATAATCCCTTCATTTTTCAAACGAAGAAACTGTAACCAAGATAACTGAAAATGATTTGACCAAAGTCATACAGCCAGTAAGCAGCAGAGCTGGGGCTAGGGCCTGAGTTTCTTCATTACCAATTCAACATTCTTTACACCATAGGAAGCTGCCTCTCAATTGTTCAAATTTGATTTCCCAGTGCAAATATTACCATAGTGACCAGCAAAAGGACATTTTCCAAATAAGAATGCAGAGACACTAGGAGAACAAAAAAGGTATGAAATACCACAGATGCATGATCCAACAGTCACAAATGCCACTAATTCATAAAATGAAAATGCTCATTTCAATAAAGGAGATAGGCAAGTCTGGCTATTTTCAACTAAAGTAAAAAACTACTTTCTGTGATGATCGTTCATGGCTGAAAGTACCTGGTTCTCTGCTAATATATCAACTTAATAGTGCGTCTTAACACCAGAGAAACAAATAAATGAAAATCAGACTGACAAATGCGAAAAATTATTTTCAAGAATTCTTCATAGACAAAACCTCATTAAAGCACTGTATCAAAAATTAAATAGAAATAAACTTTCAGGAAGATGAACATGAATGATTTGTTTGCATTTCTTAATACCACCAATTCAAGTGCTATTCAGACACTGCTATTTGAGAGCCTAGGTCAACAATGACTCAGCTTGCAAGATTCCACATTGCTTTTAAAAGAGGTGTATGGTTTTAGTTATGTAGTGCATACAATCTGGATGCCCCTTTCCCCCAAAATTATAAACTAATTTTCACATGAATGGCTGAAAAAGAGACTGTTTATGTTTGCGAAAAGTATACAACAAAGGCAATCCGGTTCATTTTACTGCATCCCCCAGAGAACCAGAACCCTTACCCTCAATTCTGGACTACAGGATTTGACGCTGGAGGAGGGGGGATTTACCGGAGGATGGAGAGGTTAAGAGTAGCACCAGGAGTGCAGTCCCAGTCCCAGCTCTAACTTGGTATGTGGTCCAGGACAACAAGAAACTACAACCAGAGCTGGACAGCACACTAACTTTCAGACTAGGAATGTGAAACCCAGAGAGGTGAAGTGATTTGTTCAAGGTTCCCACGAATTAGGTTAAGGCCTAGACCAGAAGGTCTTCAGCATGTATTTCCAATACTCCTTCAGTTGTGACAGGAAACCTGTTACCATGCCCTGTGCAAGTTCATTTCCCCATCTGTAAATCAGGAGTCTAGACCAGGCACGGGTTTTCAAGTTGTGTTGCTCTAAATCCAAGGGATTTCTGCTAGTCACCTTCCCTCTTCAAGTAAAGAATCTCCAAGCTATGTATTTCATATAGTGTGAAAAATAAATTTTAAACAACTAGACTAGACCGTCAATAAAATGTCACACTGACTGGGTAAATTAAGACACCCAGCTGGTGAATGACAATAGTCACAGTGAATCACAGGAAGGCCCTGCAGGAAGCTTAACACCTCTCAGAAGGCCCCCACAAACTGAAGATGTGAAAACAGAAGATACTAAAGGGAGACAGATGGACAAACACTCTCAACCGTGTCAATCTCCAATGTGTCAATCTCCAACTGTATTGACCTGCTGTGTCTCCCCATCACAGAAGGATTGCAGCAACACCTATGAAGCTGTAGTTTACAGTCATCTGTAAAACCCTCACTCCTCCCAGGCTGTCCTTTGCCAAAAGTTACCATCAGGCCCGTGGATCTGTACATGGACAACTTCCGTGTAACCTGTATCAAGAAGAATGACTCTTTTCTGACTTTTTTTTCACTGTCCTAAACGCTTTGGCCTTCATTATGCCAAGACAAAAGAGAAGATGGGTAAGGGAAGGGAGACATAGTTAAAAGAATAGTATTAAAAAAAAAAAAAAAAAAGGAAATGAAGAACTTTGATCACACTAGCATTACAGATTTTCTAGGCACTGCAGTACCTTTTAGACCTGTGGCTACATAAAAAACAGTCATCTACTGCCATCTCCCGCTCTATACCCCACCCCCACTGGCATAGTAAGGGTTCCAGAAGGCCAAAGCTACCACCTCAGATTTCTGTAACACCCAATTCCATCATGAAAGCAAATGTCGACACTGAGGTTGGAGCCTTGGCTACCATCAGAGAAATCTGACAATCTTTTTAACATCAGTTACCAGTTTAGGAAGAAAAATCAGCCCTTTGTTCTGTCTCTTCTCTTCCTATTATGTAAACTTAGGCTTTGGCCACGCAGAAACTTTCTGTGCTGCCAATGATCTTAAAACTCCAAAATACAAATTTAAGCAGTGCTGCATACACAGTTGTCTTATTCTTAATTAACTATCACTTCCCCATGAAGAATAAAAAACAACTATTTATACCAGCATGGAAAACATAAACTCTAAAATAAATTCAGACTGAATCATGATTCACAAGACCAAAATTCAAAAATGAATGAAAACCAAAAGAAAATGAACCAAAATTCTCTAAGTCAATAATGGTGCAGAAAAAAAATAATGGTGAAGATACATGCAATAGATAATTAAAATTACCATACTCTGCTTGTCATAAAGTCCCGAAAATTCAGAAGCTAAAGGAACCATATGTATCTATGATTTAGCCCCCTTTACTGTATCATTAGGACAAATACCCTAACATTTGATGAGTCAATGATCGAATTCTGCAGATAACAGTGAATGCTTTTTTATTTCAAGTGTTCACACAGAACTATTTCTAAATAAGTGCTGAAGTAAACAAAGTTTGATCATAGCTCAGTTAAGAAATAAAGTCAAGTCCTTCCAGTAAATGCTTCTTCACAGCTGGATGGCTGCTTTAATATGTAATTGCTCTAGGCCACAGGGGGAAAAATCAGGCTTTTGATTTACTGAAGAAATAAAATAAATAAACCTAGAGCCTGCAAAGGTTCCCTCTCCCAAGTTAAGGACAGAAAATGGTTAGATGGCTTTTCTGTAAAAAAAAAAACAAAAACAAACAAACCAAACCACACCTCTTTCTCTGAACAGATTTCCTAAACCCCACCCCCAACATAAGATCACTGAAGAAAAAGCTTCAAGAAAGATAGCTGAGGTACATCTCCCAGGTAATAAGACCAAAAATTCTTTCCATCAGCCAGTTCCTCAATCTACCAAATCAGGTCACTCATAAGGCTTGGGGTATATCAGGGCCAAGGCCCACCCACATACTTCTCATACACCAAAGAGCTCACCCCCTCCCCAATATGGATTTGCCCAGAGGCATTCAGCTCCTGTGGCTAGGAAGGCCTGCAATACTAGAGGGCAGAAATCTGAGTGACACTTGGCACTCTCTCTTTCAACAAACAACCGCAATGGGCTTTCCAAACTCAGGCACTAATTGTTTTGAAGACCAGGAAGCTGGAACCTTCCTAGGGCAGAGGTGAAAAGAAGTAAGCCCACCCTCCCAAAGGTCACACTGCAAACCAGAGGCCATTAGGGAAGAAGGCAAGACGGCAGCTTCTGCAGCCCCAGGGCAGTAAACACCAAATGGGGCTATAACCCTCTGTGGGATTGGGGAGAACTTGAGAACTAGCATTTCCCAGCCAGAGGTAAAACAAAAATAAGACTGTTGGCAGGGAGGGGCAAAAAAAGGCATACTTCTAAGTTCTCCCAAGGGGTGCTGGCCTGGAGGTGAAGAGGGGCTTGAGAGTACAACTGTCTTTACAATAGCTCAGAGAAGGGGGGAGGGAAAGTGAGAAAGAGAAGAAAGACCTGGGAGCAGCTGCACTCTCCTGTTCCAAAGGACACAAAGCTGCAAAGCCCACTGATCTGAAGGAGCTGGGGAGCAAGATGGGAATGAGAGAAAAAAAAATATGGGGCAATGGAAAGAGACCTACCCTGTCACCATCACTGACCTTGCTAGCAGTAGGGAAAATGGGGACAATTCCAGAACCCAGAGAGCAGTAGCCAGCCAACAGCCCCCCACCTATTTACCCAGACCTCAAGATCCCTAGGGATAAAACCCTGAGGGTTGGGGTGCCGAGTGAATCTGCAACCTCAACCAGAGCCTAGAGAACCCTAGGCCCAACCCAGCCCCTTCCCCTTTAAAGCTGAGGACTGGAGGCTAAAGGAAGACAAGCCTGAAGAGAGGAAGCACTCAGTGGAAATGGGCAGGTCAAGGGTGGGGAGCTGGGAGAAGCAAGACTGACAGGAACCTAATGGAAAGAGAAGGCGACTGGTAGGATACAAAGAGGAAAAAAAGATGAAGAAACAAGTCAATGAGGAACAGAACTGGGAACTGGGTATCAAAAGGGAGGGAGAATCTATCCAAGAACTGAGATGGCTCCAAGAGAGGGCTGGGGGGCTGGGGGGGGGCAGCCAGTGATGGGAAGGAATGGTTGAGAAAATGTCTCTATTACTGGGCAGAACTGGGAGAAAGAGAACTCAAAAGGGAGGTAAAAGGGAGGTAAAAGGCAGGACAAAGGAGGGAGAACAAATACAAGAAAGGAAAGAGTGGAGGTTGAGGGCTGACTCAAAATGGGGAGGAGGAGCTCAGGTGGAAAATTGAGAGAGAACTGAGAGAGGACATAGGTGGGATGCAATTACCAGAAGACCAGGATTAAAGAGAACCACTCCAACAGGGAACAGCAACGGAAAAGTTAAAATGGGTCAAAAAGATAGGTGGGCAAGTGGACAGCTCCAAAAAGGACAGAGCTGGGAGAAAAACGTTACAGAGGATAGGGCAGAGCTGAACAAATGAAAAAGCAGCTGCAAAAAGGATTTGGGGCAGGTCTATGAGATGCAGTTATGTGGGAAGGAAGGGGGGCAATGGGTCAGAGCAGTTATCAAAGATTTAGTGAGGTAAAGGGCAAGTCTAAGAATGGCCAAAACAGAGGAGAAGACTTGGAGCAAAGAGGAGGCTGGAAGCAGGTCTCAACAGAGTAGAACTGAAGGGAAAACAGGTCAAAGAAAGGGGGAGCAAATGAATGAGACAGCTCAACAGTGCCAATGAAGAGGTGGAGAGGAGAGGAAATCACAAGAACTACTGGGCAGAACTGGGGCCTGCAGGGCAGCACTGAGGCTACGGACAGACTGAGTTAGGGAGATCAGAGAAGGGAATGGCAGAAATGAGAGCTGCAGGGTCACAGAGGGGAGAGGAGGCTGTTTCATGGAAGGCAGAGTCGAAAAGCCAGCAGGTTAGGGGGCACAGGAAGAGCTGAGATCGGGCAAAGGGCAGATCGGGTAGGTAGAAAGGTCTGGAAAAGGAAAAAAAGTCTGAATGGCAAATGGAAGGGGAGGAGGTGAGCATGCTGCATCCGAGTGTGAGAGGGGGCAAAGGACTGAACTGAGAGACATGGAAGGGTGGGAGAGCTCAAAGGCATCCCGGGGGTGCAGCAGGTTCGCGAGTGGGCAGCAGGGCCCAAGAGGAAGGCGGAATTAAGTTCAAGGAGAAGACCTAGGGGTAGCAGCGCCAAGATGAACAAGGTCTCCGATGGATCTCCAAGGAGATGGAACCGCGGGTCCTAGAGGGACAGTTCCTGGGGGTGCAACAGAGGACGGTATCACAGTAGATGAGTCAAAGAAGGGAACAGATTTGGAGGGTGATGAGGGTGGAATCGAAGAGAGGGAAGGGGGGTTACGAATCTCAAAGCGAAGGTCCAGAATTAAGGGATGCAGAAGGGTCACCGAGGAGATGGGTCCCAAGAGCACTGCAGAGTCCAGGAGGGGCGAAGGGCATTACTGAGGGGCGGAAGAGGTAAAGGGGAGGCGCGGAATTGGGACCAGAGTGGCTGAAGTGAAGAGGGGGTGGTCGAAGCAGACACCGAGATCCCAAATGGGTCGGAATGTGGGGACGGACGCGGGGACAGCAAGGCTGGGGCGCGCAGAGACAGGTCCGAAGGGCGGGCGGGCCCGCTGGCCGGGCCGCTGCGCGAAGCAGAGGGGCCGGTGGGGCCCCGGGGGCTGGGGGGCCGCTCCCTCCCCTCCCCCTCCGACTCCTCCATTGTTCGCGGGCTCCGGGCCCCGCCGTCCCCGCCTCCCCTTGGACCCCACAGCGGGGCGGCGCCCGGCCTCACCGCCTGGGCCCGCGAGCTCACGCACTCACCAGCTGGGCGCCCTCAGCGCGGCTCCGGCCTCCAGGATCCCAGCAGCGGCGACGGCGGCCCCGGCGCCATGTTCTGCTGCTCCTCGTCCAGCGGCGGCTGAGGCGGCGGCGGCGGCTCCGGCGGCGGGGGGCCGGGCGGACCCTCCCTCGCGGGCTCCCTCCTCCGCCTCCTCCACCTCCTCCTCCCGCCGCGCCGCGGCTCTCCCTCGGGGCGGGGGGGCGGGGAGGGGAAGGGGGGAGGGGCGGGAACCAGGGGGAGGGCGGACCAGCCTCGTACGCTCGCTCCCTCCCTCCCTCCTTCGCAATGGCGGCAGCGGCACCTCCTTCCAGCGGCCGCCGCTCCCGCGCGCGCGCGCTCCTCGCTACTGCGCGTGCGTGGCGTGCGGACCGTTGCAGGAGGATAACGGCCCCTGGGCGCGCGCCGCAAGGGGATAATCGGCGCCGACCAGGGGACGAAGCGAGGGCGTCTATGCGCCCAAGGGTTCAATGCCACGACCGCGGCCTCTGGCTGGGAACAGGCGCGGAGGCCATCGTGCGCGTGCGCCTCAAAGAAATGCCGCTACTGCGGTGGCTGCGGCGCGAGACAGCGCCGAGCAGCCTGCGACGAGGCTGAGGGAAGGGAGTGGGCAAGTGCGCGTGCGCGGGAGGGACTGCCTGGCGCGAGGCGGAGGGCGTGGCCCGCGGGAGTAGCGCGCACCCTTGCGCGCGCCAGAAGCATCTGATCCCCTCCTTTGCGGGAGCTCGTGGAGAAAGCAGATGGGAGAGGCAAGGCCCGGCTTTGGGGCGGGGCGAAGGGCGCGATCCCGCTCGCGCGGGACCTGACTAGCCAATGGGATGCGAGGGGAGGTGGGTTAGCTGCGCGAGCCTCAGCCCCCGGGATAACGGAGGAGGCGAGATGGAGCGACGTAACGTGGGGCGGTGGGGAGGGGGCTGAGAAGAAGGGAGAACACCTAGCGAGGGAGTTGATTGGGGAACGCGAGGAGGCGTGGCCCGCCTCAGCCCCAATCCAAGCCTGGAAATTTGTCGTTCCGGAAGAAGGGGCAGGGCTAGGGAGCGCGTGCTCTTAGCCTCCGCAGTGAAGAAACTGCAGGCAACGCACACCTTGTTCCGAATTGCGCTGTGTTCTGTGATCGCCGGTAGCCCGGGAGAGGGACAGGGGTCTGCTCCTGCGTGCAGCCCTGACCTCCAAGTCAGCATTGTGCAAATGACTGCAAATCAAATGTCAGTCCGCCCGTGTAGGGTAAACCGTAGTGATGGGAAGGGGCACTGCCGTAACCCTTGAGTTCTTTCGAACTGAAGAGCGGTTCATCTGGAACCCCTCCTCAAGTATGCATGGTGGAAGATGAACGTTCTGGGCACCAAATCAATATTTACGGAATGCATGAAGAACGGCTGCTTCCTACTGCCTTTTGGGTTTCATTTCTCAGTCTCTTGATCTACAAAATGGAATAATTGTACCTCATAGGGTTGCTGAGAGAATTAAATGAGATGTATTTTGTAAAGTGCTAAGCTTTATTTCTTTTTATTTTGTTATTTTATATTTTTTAAATATTTATTTATTTATTTATTTGACAGAAACACAGCTAGAGAGGGAACACAAGCAGGGGGAGTGAGAAAGGAGGGAAGCAGGCTTTCCGCCTAGGAGGGAGCCTGATGCGGCTGGATCCCGGGACTCCGGCATCATGACCTGAGCCCAAGGCAGACCCTTAACGACTGAGCCACCCAGGCGCCCTATTTTATTTTATTTTTAAAAATAATCTCTACAGCCAATATCGGGCTCGAACTCAGAACCCGGAGATAACAATCGCATGCTCCACGGACTGAGCCATCCAGATGCCCCTCCTGCCCTCAAGTTTTAAAATATCCATTAAGTAAAGGGTTTTTTTGGTTACTGATCAGAGTCACTTCCCAAAGTCCCTAGCCTTTTTTAACTTAGCATTTTGTATGCATATAGTCTGATTTTTAGATATCTGTGACTGCTTTTTGTTGTTGTTTTTTAAGTTTAAGTACTGTGAGCCAAACGAATCAAGTGCATGGCCCAGGTTTCCTTTAGGTTGTCACCGCAAACCTTGGTTTATAAATGACTTTGAGATCAGTTAAGGGAACACCAGATTCCCCACCTCAAATTAATACATCTTTATAACTCCAAGGTTGTTCGATTCTTGGAAAGACTGTGAACTGGCAGCACCCAGAATAAAGAACACTGGCTTCACTCTGGACCTAAATGTCCCTTTCCCTGTCATTTGGAGCCTGTCAACCCTACCTTGTCCTTTGAGTCTCAGCTTAACACCACTTCTCGGAGTGGCCTCCCAGATTTGGTCTGACTCCTTATTTGACGAAAACAATACTTTATGCTAGGTGACATTCTAAAACACTTTAAACATTAACTCAACATTAATCCTCAACATCTTATGAGTAGGTTACAGTTGTTATGGTTCTACTAAACTAAGGCATAGGGAAGTTACACAGCTAGTCAGTGGCAGATTTGAAATTCAACCCGACAGTGGGGTTCTGAGGACGACACACTTACTACTTCTTCATAGCACTCCACCAGGCCCTGAAGTTCTGTATTGGTATCACCATTTTACGTGTGAGCTCTTTGAAGGCAGCGACTCTGTCTGGCTATTTCTTCAGTCTGGCAAATGGCTCACAATAAATACTAGTTAATGAATAAATGAATGAATCCTATGCTAAAAACGGGGATGGCTGAAAAGATACAGTTCTTGTCTAATGACTAACTCTTACCCCTCTTTCAGACTCTAGCTCATATGGCTCCATATCCAGAAGGCCTTCTTAACCTAACAGCCTTGTTCAAGAGCTCCCTCTACACTCCCAGAGCCCTTTGGGTCCTCCATCCAATCCCTGACCACTCTGGGTTGTCCCTGTCTGGTGATGGGACTTTCTCTCCCACTGGTCTCTGAACATTGTAAGGGCAGGGCTGGGGCTGTCTCAGCCTGTCCAGCACAGGTCAAGGCACGAGGCAGGGGCTCATGCAGTCTTTCCTTGACTGAACAATCAGAAATATCAAGGAGCGCCTTCCCAGCTCTGCAATTCTTTCCAGTGCGCTGGAAGGCGGGTGTTAGCTGAGCAAGCCAACCACAGGAAGCAGGCTTCCCTGGGGGCAGTCGCCCCCGCACACCCGGCTAGCGTCCACTCCAGGATAAATAAACAACGGAGTAAACAATTAGCTGACAGAGAGACTGCTGGCCCTGGCCGATGTCAAGATTTCCCAAGCATCACCCCGAAAGGCTCGGAGGACTGGACGTCGTATCAGCCAGGGAGGCAGGGTGGGTACGAGGCGGGGTCTGGGGTTCTGGACCCTGATCGGAGAGAGGCACGGCCAGAAAAATTCACAAAAGAGTTTTGCAAAGAGGGTGAATGTGCGGGAGCAAATTCTCTCTACATTCCGCAGAGCAAAAAAGAATCATAGGGTGGAGACCAGGTCTGCGCTCATCCAAAAGTCAGTGAGCTCACAGCGCCTCCTACAAACCGTACTGGGGAAGCAGCGTCTCGCTGATGCCGCGGGAGATGTCAGAGAGCGGTGAACTCTTCCGCCATTGGTCAGAAGGGCAGCCAATCGCGATGAAGGAACGGGAGGCGGGGATGCTCGGATTCTTCACAGGATGCCCTGACCCCGCCGCCAGTGGCTGACACGTACTGGGCACGCACTAAATGGCTGATGGAAGCATGGACGCTGAACCTCTCAATTTCCATACAACTTTAAAATGTAAATATAACATGGATACCGAGAAGTACACAAATCACAACTATACAGCTCGATGACTAATTCAGACCCCCTGTAACCTGCCCCCTGATAAACAGAATGTGACCAACTTCTCAGAAGCCCATACCCCCCACCCGTCCAGTCACTCCCTTTCCCCCCACGACAGAAACCTCTATCCTGATTTCTGTGACTGTTGGTTAGTTTTTCCCGTTTTTACACTCTACATAAATGAAATTATACAAGAGGCCTCTTTTAATCAATATTGTTAGATTCATCCACATTATTAGGTGTAGCCATAGCTCTTTCATTCTCAATGCTGTGCGGTATTCTACTGTGTGAATGAAATACAGTGTATTTATAGATTTTATTGTCGGTTAGTATCTGTGTAATTTCCATTTGGGGGCTATTATGAATAGTGCTGCTATGACAATCTAGAATATGTCTTTTGGTGGGGAGCCTGGGTGGCCCAGTTGGTTAAGCATTTGACTCTTGGTAGGAGCTCAGGTCATGATCTCAGGGTCATGATCTAAGGGTATTATCTCATGATATCGAACCCCCAGTCCACTCCTCACTCAACGTGGAGTCTGCTTGAGATTCTCTCTTCCTCTCCTTTTGCCCCTCCCAATTGTGTCCTCTCTCTCTCTCTCTCTCTCTCTCTCTCTCTCTCAAATAAATATTTAAATAAATATATCTTTTGGTAAACATATGTATTCATTTCTGCTAGCTATGGACTCGAGTGAAACTTCTGGTCACAGAGTGTGCGTGTGTTCGCCTTTCCCAAAGTGAATGTACCAATTTCCATCCCAGGAGTTACGTGTAAGAATTTCAACTGCTTTGGAGCTCCTGGGTGGCTCAGTGGATTAAGCCACTGAGTTCAGCTCAGGTTATGATCCTGGAGTCCCAGGATCGAGTCCCGCATTGGGATCCCAGCTTCACAGAGAGTCTGCTTCTCCCTCTGACCTTCTCCCCTCTCATGCTCTCTCTCACTCACTCTCTCTCTCTCTCTCAAATAAATTACTAAAAAAAAAGAGTTTCAACTGCTTCACCTTTTCCACCTTTTTAATTTAATGTTGGCCAGTCTAATGGTTGTGTAGTTGTATCCTTTGTAGTCTTGTCTTTCCCCAATGATTCCTGAGGTTGAGCATCTGTCTATGGCTATATAAGCCATCTGAATAGCCTCTTTTGTGAAGTGTTATTCAAGTCTTTTGTCCATTCCCCCGCTGTTATATGTTATTTTCTTTACTTATCTTAAATTATGCAATACTATATGAACTTCTTGTCCTTGCAAGAAACTAAAATACCCTAGATAGGGGCGCCTGGGTGGCTCAGTTGGTTAAGCAACTGCCTTCGGCTCAGGTCATGATCTCAGAGACCCGGGATCAAGTCCCACATCGGGGCTCCCTGCTTGGTAGGAAGCCTGCTTCTCCCTTTCTCACTCCCCCTGCTGTGTTCCCTCTCTGGCTGTGTTTCTCTCTGTCAAATAAATAAAAAACCTTTAAAATAAAATACACTAAATAAAATTCAGTCTCCATGGAGTATTCAACCCCATCCCACTTACCTCTCCAGAAATGTGTTTTCTTCCAGACCTCTCTACACACTCACATGAATGCTGCATAGTATAGTGGCTTGAGGCACTGACTCTGGATCCCAGAATGCCTGGACTAGAATCTCCCAACTCCATCATTTAGAATAGCTGTGTGACCTTGGGCAAGTTACTCAACTTCTCTGTACCTCAATTTCCTCATCTTTAAAATGGGGTTGGTAATATTAATACCTAACTCACAGGGTTGTTTTGAGGTTTCAATAAGCTAATTGCTTAGAAAAATGCCTGGAACGTAGTAAAAGCTACATTGGTGAAAGCTACAACTGAGTTGTGAAGGCTTTTTTTAAAAAATATAAATCATGTAACATTTTCATGGTGGTAAAATATAAATAACATAAAATTTACCACTTAACCATTTTTAAAGATTTCACTTATTTATTTTAGAGGGAGATAGAGAGAGAGTGCGAGTGGAGGGGAGAGGCAGAGGGAGAGGGAGAGAGAGAATCTGAAGCAGACTTCTTGCTGAGCTCAGAATCCAATGTGGGGCCTGATCCCAAGACCGCAAGATCATGACCTGAGCTAAAACAAAGAGCAGACACTTAACTGACTGAGTGACCCAGGTGCCCCACCACTTACCATTTTTAGATGTACATTTCAGTGGCATTAAGTACAACACAATGTTGTTCAACCATTACCACTATCCAATTTCAGACTTTATTAATTATACCCAAACTGAAACTCTGTATTTATTAAACAATAACTCCCCTTTCTGCTTCCCTCCCATGCCCCAGCCCCTGCTAACCTGCACTCTACTTTCAAGCTCTATAAATGTGTCTGTTCTAGGTGCCTCCCTTAAGTGAAATCATACAGGGATGCTGGGGGGCTCAGTCTGTTAAGCATCTGCCTTCTGCTCAGGTCATGATCCCAGCGTGCCAAAACAGACTTAGCTGACTGAGCCACCCAGGCGTCCCCAGAGCTGATTTCTTGACTGCAACCTCATGGGAGACTCCAAGCCAGAACCACCCAGTTAAACTGCTCCCGAATTCCTGACCCACAGAAACTGTGTGAGCTAAGAAATATTTATCATTTGATAAGTAATTTTTAAATTTATTTGCATGATGTCCTTTACATTTATTTCCCCTGCAAGATCATGAATGTTGTCAGGCTGGGGACAGTGTCTGTTTTTTTGATACCTATTCATTCATTCAGTAAATATTTGCTGAATGGCAGACTTGTGCTAGGCTCAAGCTGGGCACTAGAAATCAGGGTTGGAACTAAGGCGAGGCAAGCAAGGTGTCCAGGGAACAAACTTCATAAGGAGATTCTCACTTTTAGGCTCATGCAAGAGCTAGGTAAGCCCCTAAGAGTGATTTTACACCCTGGGCACCTTGTTTATCTTATCTCAGTCCCAACCTTTTAGAGATAGAGCAGTACACAGAACAGAAATGATCCTTAACATTTTTTTGGTTAGTTTTTTTGGTTAATAATTCCATACCTTTGTGTTGGTTCTTTTGCTAATACTATACTTTTAATTTACATTGTTCTGGGATATGCTTTGTTTTTATTATGATTAAGTCTTTCCTCAATATTGATAGTTATACTTTATTGAGTGCTTACCAAGTGCTACCATGTTCTACGTGATGTAGATATATTAATAGACCATGTCCTTGCCCTCAACCACCTAATGGGAGATGTAGACAACATATGCCATACACACTCCAATTAAAATCATTTAAAATTGTTATTACAAGCAGGGGGAGTGGGAGAGAGAGAAGCAGGCTCTCCGCGGGCTCGATCCCAGGACTCTGGGATCACAACCAGAGCCAAAGGCAGACGCTTAACTGACTGAGCCACCCAAGTGCCCCAGTCCTCACATATTTCTTTTCCTGTTCAGCAATTCCTTAGTGTCTAAGGATGAAATTGTGAGTTAGGCAGAAGCTTCTAGGGGTTTCCTGAGCTTCCGGGGGTCATGGGGTCCCCCCAGTGACACTATGAGAAAAATCAAACTAACCTATAGAATTTTGGGGGTGGAAGATGGGGACCTTTGTATGCAGGATCCTCTATACAGGTCTATGGAAGTGGTGTTTAAGGTAAAGGAATAAAAGGGGCCAACCATAAAATGAATGAGGGAAGGCTTTCTAGGGAATAATAAGCACAAAGGAAAGTCGCTGAGTTAGGAAAGCATCTGGCCTATTTGAGTACTAAAAAAAGACAACTGTACCCTCTGGATAGGAAGTAAGAAGACCCCCTACTACCTGGTGAATGCTGACAATGAGCATTCATGATATTAACTAGTATTTATTGGGTGCTTGCTTTATGTCCAACATAGTGATAAGTACTTTGAAACTTAGCAGAAGCTTTAGAACAACCCCACCGACGTGACTCTTTGATCCCTCCTGTTTACAGATGAAGAAATTTAATTAAGAGTTGTCCCAAAGTCCCCCAGCTAGGAAATGCAATGGCAGGATTTGTACACAGTTCTGACTCTCGAAATCGTTCTCCTAACCAACTGTCCATCACTCACAGGGAAACACTCAAGATATTTTAAACAAAGCACTAGGTGAGCGCAGAAAGACTTACATTTCGAGTTCCCACAGCGCAGTTTCTTTCTTAAAACTATTTCCAGCATGCCCTTATGGCCTTGGGAGGATGGGGCGGGGAGGTTGGACGCAGGGCTACCAGAACTGCATTTCCCAGAATGCAACTGCTTGTTGCTGGCGGTCACGCTTGTCGTGAATTGTAGTCCTCAGACAAGACCTTCGCCCGCAACTCCCGGCATGCATTCAGGGTCAATACCGTGTGGTGGGAAAAGGACAGTCGCGCAGCATGTTGGAAAGAGGGACGGGCCCTTTTCCCAGGCTTGCGGCCGGGCGGAGCGAACACATTCTTGAGACTACAGTTCCCGGTGAGCTGTGCGCGAGAGGGCGGGAGAGTTCTGCCGGAAGTCCGCTCTAGCCCTGGGTCCCCTAACTGCTGCGAGAGCCGGAGCTGCCCAGGAGCCGCGGGACCGGGGCCGCTGGGGTCCGGACGGGGGTCGCCATGGTAACGGGGGCGCGCCCACGTTGGGGCCCGGCGGAGGGTGGGTTCACGTGCAGGTACTCGAGGCTCGGTCGGGTACTGACAAGCCTCCCCTGCTGCGGTGCCGATGGTTTGGGCCGGGCGCGGGCTTTCAGGATTGGGGCTGACGGGAGGCCGGGAAAGGGGGCAGCTGAGCCGTAATTCCGGGCGCGGGAGTGCACCGGGTGTCTCGAAACCAGGGGACATTAGAGACCGGTTGTTGAGGGGAGACGGCTGGGCGGGAGGGAAACATTGGAGTGGACTGAGAGGGTGGGGGGCTTGAGTGGGGAGGAAGCTCGCGAAGCGGGATCTCGGAGGTGGGAGGGAGGAATTAGAGATGGGGGGGGACGTCCCAAGAGACGGTCGCCAGGAGAAGGGCTCTCTGGGAGTCTGGCGGGATAGTTGGAGAAGAATGGAAGACACTGGGATTGGAGAGAAGGGGTCTTTAGAAGCCGGAAGTTGACATTGAAGGCAGAGAAGGGGTGTCGAAACGGACGGAGTGCTGCTGATGAGAAAGAGAATCTCAAGGGGAAGAGAATGGGCACTGGAGACGGGAAGTAGGCTACTGTAGGGAATGGGGCTTTTAGAGTCCGGGGAAGTGTGCTGTAAAGCGGGAGAAGGCTTGGAGGTAGGGAGTGGATATTTGAAACGGATGGGGAACCCTGGAAGAGGTCTTTCCGAGAAGAGGCGCCTTGGGTAGGGAGCAGGCATGGAAGTGTGAGAGATGGGGTTAGAGCTTTGGGGGCAAGGATTGGACTTTAGATTTGGTTCCCCTCCCCTAGGTTAGTCTTTGGACGATAAACAAGGATTCTTTGGGAAGGGAGCTGATAAAAGAGATTAATGTAAGTGGGTGTCAGAACAAGAAGGGAGGGGCGCCAGAGTGGCTCAGAGGGTTAAGCCTCTGCCTTTGGCTCAGGTCATGATCTCAGGGTTCTGGGATCAAGTCCCACCTCAGGCTGTCTGCTCAGCAGGGAGTCTGCTTCCCCTCTTTCTCTGCCTGCCTCTCTGACTATTCTATTTGTGATCTCTCTGTCAAATAAATAAATAAATAAAATCTTAAAAAAAAAAAAAAGAACAAGGAGGGAGTCTCCCCCACAAACAGGGTCCTTGAAGGCAATATGTGACCCTTGGAACAGGGGAGAAGGCCTTGGCATCAGAGCAGTGATGTCCCAAGTAAAAGGCCTTTTGAGGCCTGAGGGGGGATTGAAATCCAGGAATTGGAAGTCAAAAGGGAACAACTTGAGGGGAGGGGGCTTGGAGACAGGGAAGGTTGGGGGGCATCCAGAGGGGACCTTTGGCATGCAGGAGGGAAGGGACCTCTCAGAGTAGATTCCCAAAGGTGGAGAGATTCTTATTGGGAGAAAAAACAGGAAGGGTGTTATAAGGGAATATGGGGGTAAGAGTCAGGGCTCTCCCTCAACCCTTTTGGCTCTCCTCCCCATACACCCATATATCTCTGGCTCTATCCCCAGCTTGTGGCTGCCTGGTGGAGGTCCCCCCGCACCACCTCCCCCCAGGACTGTGCTCTTTCTCTTCCTACCCAGGACCCCTGGCCTGCTGGGAAGTGGTTTTCCCTGGCTCAGCAGAAGGGATTCCTGGAAGGAAAGTATAATATCCTGTTCCTGTTCTGCTTGATTGGTTGGGGGAGGGGGGATAGAATATTGGAGAATGAGGCTTAGGAAAGAGAGTGGACTCCTAGGAATAGGTAGGGGCTCCCAGAGGGTAAGCCAGGATAAGGGGGTCCGGAGCAAAGCCTTTGGACTCCCAACTGTGCTTTATGGCTATGAAACTTCCTTTCTCTGAGCTTTGCTTTCTTCAGCTATAAAATGGGTATACACAGAACTGGGCCCAAAGGCGAGCTTCCTACGTGAATGAACTTGGGCCTTGGTTTTCTACTTCTTCTTTTTAAAATATATTTTTATTTTTTTTAAGTATTTATTTGAAAGAGCAGGATTGGGGGGGAGGGGAAGCAGACTCCCCACTGAGCAGGGAGCCCCATGAGGGGCTCAGTCTCAGGACCGCACCAGAATCTTGATCTGAGCTGAAGGCAGACACTTAACCAACTGAGCCACCCAGGTGCCCTGGGCCTAGGTTTTCTTAAAGTCAAATGATGGTGAATTATAATACCACTAAGAACTAATAGTTGTGTGACATTTAGTATATGCTACTCACTGTGCTACACCCCTTATGTTTATTAACCCATGCGACTGTCATATGAGGGAGGTGCTCTCCTTACGTCCATTATACAGAAAGAGAAATCGAGGCCCAGAGAGGCTGAGTGACTTGCCTGTGGACATACAGCCGGGAGTGCCAGGATCCATTCAGGCTCTAGAGTTTCTGTTCTTAGCTACTCAGACAAATGTGTCTCTGTCATCATAGCTCATTGTATTGAGCGCTTAGGATGTAGTAGGCACTGTATTAAGCACTTCAGGCATTACTTGTTCCCTTTTCATAGTTGGAGGATTGACCTAGCTTTTCAGAATCATAAAAACAAATTTCCTGGGGCGCCTGGGTGGCTCAGTTGGTTAGGCGACTGCCTTCGGCTCAGGTCATGATCCTGGAGACCCAGGATCGAGTCCCACATCGGGCTCCCTGCTTGGCCAGGAAGCCTGCTTCTCCCTCTCTCACTCCCCCTGCTTATGTTCCCTCTCTCGCTGTGTTTCTCTCTGTCAAATAAATAAATAAAATCTTAAAAAAAAAAAAAACAAATTTCCTAGCCCTACTGCTAATAGTCGCAGCTAACATGGAGCATGTCATCTGAGCCAGGTACTGTTCCGGATACTTTTCATATCTCATTTTTATCTTGTCACACTTTTATGAGGCACTATTTTCCAGGTGGGTAAACTGAGGTACCAGTTACATCACTTGAGAAGTGGCAGATGCTTTGGGAAACTGTTTAGCAGCTGCTGAAAAAGTGAGACGTAGCGTTACCATATGACCCAGCGAATCCCCTCCTAGGTGTGTAGCCAGGAGAAGGGGAAATATACGTCCAGGTAGAAGCTCGTATGTGAATATTCATAGCAGCCTTATTCACAATCACTAAAAAGTGGAAATGACCCAAACGTTCATTGAATAAACAAAACAAGGCATATCCATCCAGTGGAATGTAATTCCACTGTAGAAAAAAAGAAGGAGAGACACAAGCTGCAATGTGGGTGAACTTTGAAAAGGTTGCCGAGTCAAAGAAGCCAAAACCAAAAGGCTACATATTATATGATGCTCTTTATATGAAATGTCCAGAACAGGCATAGCCATAGAGACACAGACAGTATTGTTCCAGGGGTTGGGGTGGGGCGGGGGGAGAAGGGGTTGCTAATGGGTGGGAATTTCTTTTTGGGGCGACGGAAATATTCTGGAATCAGTAGTGATTTTTGCACAGTTGTATGAATATATCGTACACATCTCCAATGGGTGAGTTTTTAAGAATTGGTAAGGAAAAAGAAGAAAGAGGAAGCTCTCTGGGATTCAGACCAAAGAAGTATGAAACTCAGATAGTTTGGGGGTTTTTTTAAGTTTTTATTTATTTATTTAAATCATCTCTATACCCAACATGGCGCTCAAACTCATGACCCTGAGATCAAGACTCCCACGCTCCTCCAACTGAGTCAGCCAGGCACCCCTGAAACTCAAACATTTATTGAGTACCTGCTATGTGCCAGCTACTGAATTAAATTCATAAACATTTAACCTGCAAGACATCCTGCCACGGGGCTCCTAAGTGCCTCAGTCATTAAGTGCCTACCTTCGACTCAGGTCACGATCCCAGTGAAGTAATCCCTTCCTGCCCCGTGGGAAGCCTGCTTCTCTCTCTCCCTCACCGCCTGCTTGTGTTCCCTCTCTGGCTGTCTCTGTCAAATAAATAAATAAAATCTTAAAAAAAAAAAAAACACCCTACCCCCCCCAAAAAAAATACACCCTGCCAACATGGATCATCTAAGGAAACTTATTTTGCCTGTGGGAAAACTGAGGCTGAGGGGGCGGATCCTTTGTCCAAAGGCAAGCAGACAAGGTGTATTGGAGCCTGGGCCTCCCATCTCTGGAGCTGACAGGTAGTTGATCTATGGAAGCAGTCATTCCCCTGGGGTGTTCAGACCTGGGGCGGACCTGGGGCAGGAGTGTGTGGCCAGGCCAGTCTGACCAGGTTTGGAGGAGCCCAGGTTCGGAGGAGCCCAGAGGGCACAGCCCCTACCTATTGGGGGGTGGGGATGGGCGGGACTGGCCAGCTTACCCTGCCATTCTCACTTCCTCTTCCTCCTCTCCCCAGATCCGCTTCATCCTCATCCAGAACCGGGCAGGCAAGACGCGTCTGGCCAAGTGGTACATGCAGTTTGATGACGATGAAAAACAGAAGTTGATCGAGGAGGTGCACGCCGTAGTCACTGTCCGAGATGCCAAGCACACCAACTTTGTGGAGGTGATACCCTGCCCCCCACTTGCCTGCCCAGCCTCTAACTGCAGCAACCCTCTTTCCTTCCTACGTTCATTCCCTCAACATACTTTTATTATTAATTTTTGTATTCATTTAAAAAAATTTTAATGACTTTTTTTAAGATTTTATTTATTTATCTGACAGAGAGAGACAGCGAGAGAGGGAACACAAGCAAGGGAGAGGCAGAGGGGCAGAGGGAGAAGCAGGCCTCCCACTAAGCAGGGAGCCCAATGCGGGGCTCGATCCCAGGACTCTGGGATCACGACCCGAGCCTAAGTCAGATGCTTAACAAGCCACCCAGGTGCCACTTATTTTTTCTTTTTAAGGTTTTTATTTATTTATTTGTCAGAGAGAGAGAGGGAGAGCACAAGCAGAGGGAACAGCAGACTCCACTGAGCAGGGAGCCCCACGCAGGGCTCAATCCAAGGACCCTGGGATCATGACCTGAGCCGAAAGCAGTCACTTAACTGACTGAGCCACCCAGGCATCCCTCAACATGCTTTTAGCTTGCTGTCTTCCTTCCTTTTTTGGGAACCTTTTGTTATGAAAATTTTCTTTCTTTTCTTAAGAATTTATTTATTTGAGATAGAGAAAGCACAGACAGGGGGAGTAGCAGAGGGAGAGGGGAGAAGCAGATTCCCCACAAAGCAGGGAGCCTGATGCGGAGCTCGATCCCAGGACTCCAGGATCATTACCTGAGCTGAAGGCAGATGCTTAACAACTGAGCCACCCAGGAGCCCCTCGTGATAATTTTTTCTTTTCTTTTCTCTTCTCTTCTTTTTAAAAGCTTTTATTTTTAAGTAACTCCACACCCAGTGTGGGACTGGAACCCACAATCCTGAGACCAAGAGTCCTGTGCTGTACCGCTGAGCCAGCCTCCTCTTTGGTCTCTTTAAATCAAGAAGGCTCTGCCTTTAATTCCCATGGCATCAGCCAGGCTAATTGTCCTGTAAATTCAGCACATGTTTATCAGGGGGTCTGCTGTATGACAGGCGCTGTTCTAGGCACAGGAACAAAACAAAGCTGAGTCCCTGCCCTGGGAGAGCTGATGCTCTGGTCAGAGGGAGACTGAGAGTAAACACAGCATCTTGTGTTGGGTGAGAGCTGCCAGGAGGAAAAAGCAGCCACTGTGGGAGATGGAAGGACTGGGGTGCATGCACTGATGGGTTGGAATGTAGGAGTCTGTGGTTTTTGTACTAAGTCTCGAAAAGGTCACAGCAGAGCCAAGGCCTGAAGGAGTTGAGGAATAGAAGGAGGGGATATCTGAGAGGGAGCACCCTAGACCCAGGGCATAGCAAGTGCAAAGGCCCTGAGGTGAGAACATACCAGGACATTCCTGGAGTAGCAAGAAGGCCAGCATGGCTAAGGTGCTGTGAGCCAGGGAGGGGAGACGGCACGGTCAAGGAGACACCAGGGACGGATGGTGGAGGGTCTCGTGGGCTGCGGGGAGGACTTTTGAGCTCTTGTGATTGAAGTGGCAGCCTCGGGAGGGTTTTGAGCAGAGAGAGGACCTGGGCCAACTTGGGAAAGAGCAAGTTGAAGGTGAAGACCAGAAGTGAGGTATCTGTTCACATCCCAGCGGAGAATCCGGGAGGGAATGGTGAGTCAGAGTGCAGAGAGAGGACAAGAAGCCGTGCTGTGGCAGAGAGCAGGGAAGGCTGAGGGGCTCAGGAGGGGAGGGACGATTGATAGAGGGGAACAATGGAAAGAAGAGAAGCCATGTCTAGAGGTAAGGAGGTAGAGAGAAGCCAGGAGATTGGGGGGCCCTGATAACCTAGAGAAAAGGGTTTCCAGGAGGAGGATAGAATGGGGGCCGAGCAGGGAGCAGGGTAGGGGGTGAGCAGACAGAGTGAGCAGACCCACTTACCTGGGGTGTCTGCCACCAGCACTGTGTGGCCTCCTACACTGAGTGCAGAGGAACCGGGAGCGGGTCAGTAAGGCAGGCTGGTCAGGTAAGAATGTCACACAGGGGCCTGACACCCAGATCTTAGGTTCCTCCTGCTCCCAGGCCATTCACTCAATTTTTCGTTCATCTGTGCATTTACTTACCATCCACTCCCAGGGTGCCTCCATTCACAGTGGGGACAGAGAAGGCCCTGTGAGCAACAGAGTGGGGGGGGGGGGCAGATCAAATGACAACTCTGATAGGGTAGGGCTCGATGGAGCAGCAGGAGAGGAGGAGGGCACCTCAGCCTGAGGGTCCAGGAGGGCTTCCCAGCAGAGGGAATGCCGTGGAGAACAAGAGAGAACTGGTTCCTCCCCCAACAAACTAGGAACTGTCAGGAAGAGGAGACACAAAATAATATATCTCTTACAAGGCTGAGGTCAGAGCAGGCTTCCTGGAGGACTTGGGAGAGCAAAACGAAAGGATGAGTAGCCAGTGAGAAAGGCCCAGGTCACCCAGACTTTCTTCCTGTCATTTGTCCATGAACACACGTTCCTTGGTACCAATAGTCTCTCCTCTTGCTGTGCTAACAAATCCCTACAAATGTCATAGCTCAAAACAAGAACAGTTCTTAGATTGAGTTCCAAATCTGTACTCATAGACCACCACCCCCCCTCAACAAGAACAGTTCTTGAGGTCAGGTGTCCGAAATGGTCAGCTCCACTGGGTCCCCTCTGCAGGCCCTGGGGAGAGTCCGTTCCCTTGCCTTTACCGGGTTTTTGAAATCTCTCTCTCCAAGCCACACTCTCCTATCTTCCTATTTCCCTTAAGGGGACCCTTGTGATTACTCTGGGCCCTATCTGGAAGATCTAGGATCCCTCCGCATCTCAGGATCCTTAGCTGAATCACACCTGCACAGTCCCCTTTTGCCGTGTAAGGTCACCTGTCTGCTGACTCCAGGGATTAGGGTGTGGACCCTTTCCTTTGTAGGGCCCAGCTGGGGACACAGTGATGACAGCCTCAGTTCACAGTCCAATGAGGAGACCCACCCGTCCCCAGACAGTGACACCGGGGGATGGGGACCCAGTAGCGGGGGGGGGGGGGGTGCACAGATGGGTGATCTGCCCCAGCTTGCAGGAAGAGACTTATCTGAGAGTATGCAGCTGGAAGTCACGAGGGTCTTGGGTGGGTCCCTGAGAAGCCTGCAAATTGACAACAGAGAGGTTGGGGCGAGCGGGGAGGGTGATAGTGGAAGAGAGAGAATTTCAAGTTTAAAAAAAATGGAGTGCTGGGCACCTGGGTGGCTCAGTGAGTTAAAGCCTCTGCCTTCGGCTCAGGTTATGATCTCAGGCTCCTGGGATCAAGGCCCGCATCAGGCTCTCTGCTCAGCAGGGAGCCTGCTTCCTCCTCTCTCTGCCTGCCTCTCTGCCTACTTGTGATCTCTCTCTCTGACAAATAAATAAATAAATAAATTTTTTAAAAAAATGGAGTGCTGCTCAGGGTCCGCTGTGACATTGTGGTAGTCAATGTGTGACATCCCTGGATGGTTTTCCTGTCCTCTCGGCCTGTCTTAAACCCTCTCCTCCAGAGCAGTGGCCCTCAAACATTTGATCGTGTGTCTGTATCAGTTAAAAAAAAAAAAAAAGTAGGGGCCCCTGGTTGGCTCTGACAGTGGAGTCCTTGATCTTGGGGGTCATGAGTTCGAGCCCCATGTTGGGTGTGGAGCCTACCTTAAAGAAAAAAGAAAAGCAGAGTTTGCATCCTGATATGTGCTTATTAATCCATGGGTTATGTGTGGGAATTACTATAGTAATGTGAGAGGGCATATCCGAAGTATAGAAATTAATTGGAAGACTGAACTGGGAGGTAAAAAAAGAGAGGCATAGGGACGCCTGGGTGGCTCAGTTGGTTGAGCGACTGCCTTCGGCTCAGGTCATGATCCCGGAGACCCGGGATCGAGTCCCACGTCGGGCTCCCTGCTCGGCGGGAAGCCTGCTTCTCCCTCTCTCACTCCCCTTGCTTGTGTTCCCTCTCTCGCTGTGTTTCTCGCTGTCAAATAAATAAAATCTTTAAAAAAAAAAAAAAAAAAGAGAGAGGCATAAACATCAGGGACTAATGTTGGCTTTTGCAGGTGCCACCAGGTGGCGACAAAACACACATGCACCCAGACCCAGCGCTGGGACTTTGCCTATTTGGAGGAAAGACACCTTGCTTAGCCAACCAGTGTGCCTGTTTGTATCTCTGTCTCTTTATCTTCTTCCCCACATGTATAAGATTGAAGTCTGCATCCTTGGTCCATCTGTATTTATTCCTGGGTTACGTGTGTGTTCGTTAGCGTAGAAATATTTCTATTTTGTGTTAGTTCAGTTCAGTTCAAAGTCAGGTTGGGATGGTCTTGGTTACAGGCAGTGACCACCCTGCCCAGCAGAGAGCCTGCCTCCCAGGCAGTGTTTGTGCAATGATGGTATGAGTCAGTTCTAGGTGAAGGACTGAGACTTTCTGCAGAGGCCATAAGCAGGGAGCCATGGAAAGGGAGGGGTGGGTGTCTTGGAACAGCCCAGCTCCCTTTGAGCTCTGGGCTTTTTCCTCACAAGCTGTCCCCTCGGTCTGGAGCACCCCTGCTCCTCCTCCAGGTCTCAGTCTAGATACCTTCCTCCTCCAGGAAGCCCTCCTCGATCAGCTGCCCACACTGGGGATGACTGAGGATAACTCTCTCCCCACTGGACCAGGAGCCCGAGCAGGGGAGGGCCAGGCCTGTGTCAGTCACTACTGTGTCCCCAGCACAGGGCCAGACAGAGCAGGGCCTCAGGGACCACGTGTGGGATGAAGGACTGCCCAGCTGTCTGGGTCCTGGGCACTTTCGTTGCTGATTGCCTCTCTGCCCCACAGTTCCGGAACTTCAAGATCATTTACCGTCGCTACGCCGGCCTCTACTTCTGCATCTGCGTGGATGTCAACGACAACAACCTGGCCTACCTGGAGGCCATCCACAACTTCGTGGAGGTACATGGGCGGGCTGCGGCCCCAGGGGCCCCGAACCATGCCTCATCTCCCCGCAGGGTGCACAGACCCCCTTCCCTATCTCTCCCCCATGGCAGGCAGCTTCCCTCTGCCCCTGCGGTTCCTCTTTGTCCCTCTACCTCTATCCGGGTCTGGCTTTCCTGCCATCCTCAGATGCCATCTGATTGTCCTTGTTCTTGTTTCTGCCTCTGACAGTCTTCGTCACACTGTCTATTCTCCCTTCTCCTGGGACCTCCCTCCTCTGGTCTTCAGCCATCTCTTTCCAACGGTGACCTTGGCCCCCATGCCAAGCGCATATCCCTCTGCCCGGCTCTCACCATCTCTGCCTTCTCCCTCAGGTCCTAAACGAGTACTTCCACAATGTCTGTGAACTGGACCTGGTGTTCAATTTCTACAAGGTGGGCTCCCAGGGAAGAGGAGGGGCCCGGGGGGGGTCGGGGCCACCCAGTGCCTCTGCTGATGCCTCGGGCTTCTGATCCTTCTGATCGGCACCATTGCAGGGGAGGGGATGGTGGGGGGAGGGGGATGCCCTTTACTCATGCAGGGGTCTCCCCGTGCCCTCCCTTTGCTCAGGTTTACACGGTCGTGGACGAGATGTTCCTGGCCGGCGAGATCCGAGAGACGAGCCAGACGAAGGTGCTGAAACAGTTGCTGATGCTCCAGTCCCTGGAATGAGGGCAACTGGCCCTTCCCCCCCGGCCCCTCACTCCCTGCTTGCCCCCCTCTCCGGGCCAGGGCCGCCTGGCGCCCTCCCTTCCAGGGCCAGGAGGAAGGCCCCAGCTGGGCCTCAGCCACCAGGGAGGAGACTGCACCCTACTGCCTCTGGGCCCAGCTGCGGGCGGAGGCCACCTCACGTGTACCAAGTAACCGTGCCGTTGTTGTGTGACGCTGTGCGTGCGTGTGGAGCCCCCAATAAACCTGTGGTCCCGCCTGGCCTGTGTCTTTGAGCGCTCGCCAACTGCCCTAGGAACTGCAGACCCTTGGGACGCCTGCCATCAGTACGTTACACAGCCGGTCAACAAACCTGAGTGAGGCCGGCCACCCAGGTGTGCTGGCACCTGCTGCCTCCCCCAGAGGGCCCCCAAGCCTGGAAGGGGCGACAGATTTAGACCTGGAGCACTGGCTACTAAAATAACAACACTCCTGGCCAGCACCTAACAGCTCCAAGCCATCCCAAGCATCAGCTCCCCAAATCCCCACAAGATCCCAAGGAAAGGACTGTTAGTATCCCCTCTTTCCAAGTGAGATCACTGAGCCTCAGCAAGATGAAAAGACTTGCCAAGGTGTCACGTAGCTAGCATGGTGAAGCCGGGTCTGTTCTAAGCCCGGGCTTTATCGTTCTTAACCCCCAGACTGGATGGCTGTCCTTTTGCCTCAGTTCTTCACCTTGAAAATGGGTTGATAACAGGTTTTTTTTTTTTTTAATATTTTATTTATTTATTTAACAGAGAGAAACACAGCTAGAAAGGGAATAGAAGCAGGGGGAGTGAGAGAGGGAGAAGCAGGCTTCCCGACGAGCAGGGAGCCCGATGCGGGGCTCGATCCCCGGTCTCCAGGATCATGATCTGAGCCGAAGGCAGTCACTTAACCAACTGAGCCACCCAGGTGCCACCGGGTTGATAACAGTTTTGATCTCACAGAGTGTGCTCAAGGGTTAAGGTAATGCTGGGAAAGTTTAGGAGGTGCTGGTGTTAGTCGGCACACGTTTACTCCGCAGACATTAAGCACCTGCTGTGTGCCGGCCCTGCTCAGAGGCACCAGGGATGCCTACGGAAGTGGACAGCGGGCACTAGCTTTGCTGACCATTATTTTAGACGCGGGCCTCAGGCTTGCGGAGGTGAATGCCTTCACAGAACTGTTACAGCAACATGTCAGCTTCTTGCTGCTGCTGCAGCTGGTTATAGCTTCAACCAACAGGGATTGGTGGCCGACCACCTGGGGTTGGGGGGGCTGTGGCGGCCCAGATCTGCAGCCGGATTGGGGTGGGAGCGGGTCAACGGACTGCTGCAGTTACCAGGATGTGGCGAGTGTCTGAGTTTCCTGCAGCAGCCGTGACGTGACCACTAAGTGGGTGGCGTGAAATGAGAAATTGAGCCCCTCAGCCTCCTGTTGGCCAAGTCTGAAATCAAGGTGTCAGCAGGACCATACACACCCCCCCAACACTAGCAGAGGACCCTTCCTTGCCTCTTCCCTCCTGACATGCCCTGGATGGGGGCCTCACGCCCCCAGTGCCTGCCTCCCTCTTCCCAGGCTCTTTGCTCTGGGCTTAAACCTCTTCCTTTCCTTTCTCTAGAGGCACACTTGTCATTGGATTTAGGGCCCACCAGTATAATCTACATGATCTCAGCTCAAGTTCCTTTAATGTAATTACATCCTCAAAGAGCCTTTTTTCAAATAGGGTCACATTCATGGGCTCCAAGACATGGACATGTTTTGGGAAGGCATGACCCTGAGTCACTAGAGTGAGTCTGAGATACCCCGGGTCATCCAGGAAAAGCGATCAGGAGGCCTTTGAACATGTGGACCTGAGGGTCACAGAGGGAAGGATGCAGGGAACATTCTATGTACTCAGCAAGTGTTTCTTGGGCACCTGCTATGTGCCAATCACTGTTTAGGCCTGGGCGGGTGGGTACCACAGTGAGCAGGATAGGTCTGAGGATGAGGGAGCAATGCCTGAGTAAGTCAGTCAATAGCCAGTTTGTCACAAAGTCAAAAGTGTTGTGGAGGCAAATAAAACAGCTAAGGGGCAGAGAAGCCTGGCAGATGGCTCTGCTGTTCTAGATGCTGATCAAAGAAGCCTCTCTGGAGGAGGTGACACTGAGCCGATGGTGAAAGGGGTGAGGGAATGAACCATGGGAGATTTCAGGGGAAGAATGTTCCAAGCAGCGGGAATAGCAGGTGCAAAGGCCCTGAAGCAGTACATGCAACAGGCCACCATGGCGGGAACAGCATGGGCGAAAGGGAGAGTGGAGGTGATGTGTTCAGGAACCAGAGGGATTGTGGATGGTGGGGAAGGGGGAAAGCAGTTGGCAGCGAGCCTGACAAGCTGTGGTGACGACACTGGGTTTATTCTGGGTGAGAGGAGAGCCATAGGAAGGAGTTTTGGAGGGTTTGGGTGGAAGGCGGTAAGAGCTTTACTGAGACATAACTCGCATACCATACAAATCACCCGCTTAAAATGTATAATTCAGCAGTTTTCAGCACACTCACGGGCTTGTGTCACTGTCACCACTATCAATTTTAGAATATTTTCATCATGCCGAAAAGCAAACAGTGCCCTTAGTTCTCACCCTTCAATCCCTCCATCGCCTTGCCCCAGCTCTGGGAAACCCACCAACCCACCGATCTTCCTTCTGTCTCTGTGAGTTTGCCTATTCTGGACATTCCACAGGAACAGAATCATATCAGACCTGCAGCACTGGAATGTCCTGAGTTGAGGAGGGACGACGAGCTGCTACATCTGGTTTCAAAAAGTCAAGGGTGGGGAGCCAAGAACCCAGGGAGGAGACTAGGTAAGAGAGGATGCTGGCATGGGCCAAGGTGAGGGCAAGGCAACGGAAGGAAGGAAGCATGATCAGCTGCAGGGCAAGTTTCAAAGATGGAATCAGCATTTGCTGACAATTAGATGCCAGCTGGGAGAGAAATCAAGGCTCGCTCCCCATATGACAGCTTGAGCGTCTGGAACCATCAGAACCTCCTTTTCCAGGAGGGCAGGGGCAGTGGGAAGAATGTGCCAAGTTCGCACTCTTGGGTCTCCACTGAGGCGGCCATAGTTACGTGGGTCTGGAGCTCAGGAGAGAGGTCCAGGCCAGGGATGGACATTTGAAAATCACCCCAACACTGACCATATTTACTGCCAGGCGGTCTCTAAGGTCACCCAGGGCGGGTAGGCACAAAGAAAGAGAAGCGACTTGCAGAGGGAGGGCAGGGGAGGAAGAGGAGAAGTTGATGCTTAACCGAGAAGAAACAGCCAGTGGGAAAGAAGGAAAAGCATCCAGGGCATCGTGATTGAATCAGGGGAAAAGGCAGCTCAGGAGGAGGGAGCTGTTTAGATCACTACCCACCCCCCCACATCAGAATGTCTCCTTGATGTGTCATACTTGCAGGGGGCCCACGCTAATCTCTGGATCCTTCCACTTCTAGTATGTGCGTGGCCAAAGCGAGCCTTGGGATGGGTCATTTAGAAATGCCTAACACCAGGGAGCCCTCAGAGCGCCTGGAGCTCGGTGCTTTGCAAGTGGAAAGGCCAAGTGGTGTGCCTTTTAGCAAAACAGTCAGCCAGGTTCTTCAAAGTTAAACATTACCCTGACCTTGTGACTCAGCAATCCTGCTCCTACCTTTTTAGCCAAGAGAAAGAACATCTATGGACGAAACCTCTACAGGAACCCAAGAAATGTGAACATTTATGCTCATACCAAACCTTGTATGTAAATGCTCATAGCAGCCCAAAGGTGGAGACCACTCAGGCATTCCCCCACTGAGGAATGGATAAATAAGGTATGCTCTAACCACACAAGGGAATAGTTTTTGGCCATTAAGAAGCAATGGAGCATTGAACCATGCTACAGCATGGCTGAACCTAGAAAACACTATGTCAAATGAAAAATGGCTAGTCCCCAAAGACCATGTGTTGTAGGATTCCATTTATATGAGATTTCCAGAATAGGCAAATCCATACAGACAGAAAGTAGATGAGCGGTTGACTAGGGTTAGGGGGAGCAGGAGCTGGGGGTTGGGAGCTAGAGGGTACGAGGCTTCTTTCTGGGGGGATGAAAGTGTTCTAAAATCAGTCATGGTGATTGTTGCACGTCCCTGAAAATACCGAAACTCATCGAACTGTACGCTATAAATGGGTGAATGGCATTAGGACGTGAATTCTAGCTCGATAAAGCAGTTCTAAAATAAATAAATGAAATTTACCTTCCAGTTGTAAATGGGGGGAAAACCCACACGTGGCTATTTATAGTGGTTTTTGGTTCACTTGAGTTTTTACAGATTTTATTTATTTGAAAGATAGAGAGCATGAGACGGGGGAAGGTCAGAAGGAGAAGCAGACTCTCTGCTGAGCAGGGAGCCCAATGCGAGGCTCAATCCCAAGACTCCAGGATCATGACCTGAGCTGAAGGCAGACACTTAACTGACTGAGTCACTCAGGCACCCCAATAATCTATCAGACTTTTGAAAATGCTCCTGATGAACTGATGAATGGACAAACAAAACATGTATCCATACAATGCAGTGCTATTCAGCCACAGAGGAAAAAGAAATCTGGACACACGCTACTACGTGGGTGAAACTTGCAAACTTGCTGAGTGAGGGGAGCCAGACAGAGAAGACCACATGGTGTAGGATCCCATGGACATGAAATATCTAGAATCAGCAGGTGCACAGAGATGGAAAGCAGATTAGTGGTTGCCAGGGGCCAGGGGGAGGGCAGAAGGGGAGTCACTGCTCAGCACATAAGGGGTTTCCTTTTTGGGGGTGATGGAAATGTTCTGGAGCTGGGGGTGATGGTGATTATACAATCTAGTGCATATACGGAAAGTGACTGAATGGCGCCCTTTCAAAAGGTGAAATTTAGGGCATGTGAATATGCCTCATTTTTTAAAAAAGATTTTATTTATTTATTTCACGAAGACAGAGATCACAAATAGGCAGAGAGGCAGAAAGAGAAAGAGGGAGAAGCAGTCTCCCCGTGGAGCAGAGCCCAATGAGGGACTCGATCCCAGGACCCTGAGATCATGACCTGAGCCGAAGGCAGAGGCTTAACCCTCTGGGCCACCCAGGCGCCCCTGAATATACCTCAATTTTTAAGAGAAAACAAAGAGAGGTGCCCAAGCTGGCTCAGTTGGGGTAGCCTGTGATTCTTGATCTCTGGGTTGTGAGTTCGAAAACCATGTTAGATGTAGAGATTATTCAAAAATAAATTTTTTTAAAAAGGAAAGAA
>PITA01015887.1:0-48450 GCA_004023965.1 Spilogale gracilis
CTAAGCGCGTCACCATCATGCCCAAGGACATCCAGCTGGCGCGCCGCATCCGCGGGGAGCGGGCTTAAGTGAGCGCTCGCCTCGAAGTTCCATCCTATCCAAAGGCTCTTTTCAGAGCCACCCACGACAGCACTCGGAAGAAGCTGTGCCACTTAGGTCGGTAGTCTGCTCCTTTCGGGCCGACCTTCCCCGGTGGCGGAAAGAATGAGACAGCAGAGCGCCCCTAACTGGTGGCTAGAGGCCAGGCACCGGTCCCAGGTGCTTTGTTGGCTGGCTTCTCTCTCCCGGGGCGGTCAGGACCCTCAGTTCCGCTTCTGCGAGACCGCGGTGCGTGCTTGCCTTACTCTTCGGGCTTTTGGGGTTGGGCGGGGGCTGTCCTATGCATTCCACCATGACCCAGGTTGTAAGCCATCCCTGCAGAATAACGGGCTTTCGGTCTCTAGACGGGCCCCAGACGGCGAGGAGTCCCTCGGGGACGCTCGGGACTCGCTGCCCAGTATGCACCCCTGCTGGCATTTTAGGCCATGGGGTGGCGCGGCCTCGCTATGCGCTGGCCACCTTGACACCCCCGGCGGAAGTGGCCCCAAGAGGCGCGGCGGTACGGCTGGGGAGGGAAATCGCCACTTTCGTGTGGCCAGATTTTGCCGGGTCAAGTCGGGATTCCTGAGTTTTGCCCGCGGGCTGGGTGTCCGTAATGCCCAGGGTCTGAGGTTAGGCCGATTTATTTAGTCTGTGCCCCTCGTCCCCTCCGCACTGTTTGTCAAAAGTCCTTTGTGGGCTTGAGTGACTTTGCCAGAGGTCTTAAATCCTTGACGTTTTCATTTTCCCGTCTTGTCCCCCGCCCCCATTTTAATGCCAGTGAACCTCCAGACAGATAGTAGGGGCAGCTCCAGGCAGGAATGGAGCAGAGGGCAAAGAGGGTCCCGCTTCCGTTGCCCCGCATTCACTTCTGACAGTTCTGTGGGTTTCTCCAGAGCGGTAGCCTTGGGAAGGTTCAAAGGCAGCCTTAACCAACGCCCTTCCCCGGGAGCTCTGCTGGTGGGCACCGTTGCCTGCACGGCAGCAGGAGACTCCTTCCAGGACAACAGCCCCAGATGCAGACGTAGAGCTTCCGGCAGGTAGCAGAGGAGTTTTCAGGGCGGGGCGCTCGTAGTTCAAGTTCTCTGGCGGCTAGAACCAATGCCAGGCACACCATCCCCGGCTCCTTCCCTTTCTTGGTTATATTTGGCTGCCCCAGAATCCGTGAGGGCGGAGACGAGTTGATCTCAGAGCAGCGACTGGCACACGGATGAAAATGGAAGTCTTTAAGGCCTCTTGGTGTCTTATAGAAATGAGTCGGTTCCACTAGAAGAGTGGGAAGGGGCCTTGGAAAGCTGACACTGCACAAGACTCAGCAGCAAGCCCGTGGGGGACACCTCTTCTTATCTTTGACCACCATGCATTTGTACCTGGGAGAGGCCAGAGTTGGTGTTTCTGTTCATGGGTACAACCATTACAGAGATTGGTGAAAATTCACTGAGGGGAATTGAAACAGGCAGAAATACTTTTGAAAACTTTTTGCCCTTTGCAAGGAGTGGGGGGGGGAAGAGGAGAGAGCTGGGTGGACTAGGGTGGGGGAAAGGGGGGTGTCCCCATTTTTCATCCCCAGACTCACAGAGATTTTCATAGTCCCGGTTTTGAATTGTGTCTCCCGTCCTCTCCCCCAAATTCTTAAGTTGAAGATCTAGCTCCTAGTACCTCAGTATGTGACTGTATTTAAGGCCATATAGGGCTTTTAAAGAGGCATTTAAATTAAAATGTCATTAGAGGGGCACCTGATGGCTCAGCTGATTTAGCATCTGCCTTCAGCTCAGAGCATGATCCCAAGGTCCTGGGATTGAGGCCCGCATTGGCCCTCCTGCAGAGTGGAGAGCCTGCTTCTGCCTCTTTGTGCTTCTCTCTCTGTCAAGTGAATTACATACATACACACTTAAAATGTCATTAGGATGTGCCCTGATCCAATATGAGTAGTTTTTTTTTATAAGAAGAGGAGATCAGGGGGTGGCTAGGTGTCTCAGTTAGGCGTCAGACTCTTGGTTTTGACTCTGGTCATGATCTCAGGGCTGTGAGGCAGCTCTGCGCTCAGTGGGGAGTCTGCTTGAGATTCTTTTCCTCTCCCTCTGCCCCTCCCCTGCTCTCGTACGCACTCGTCCGTGTTCTCTCTCTAAAATAAATACTTTTTTTTACTTTTTTATTTTATTTTATTTATTTATTTGACAGAGAGAGACCACAAGTAGGCAGAGAGGCAGGCAGAGAGGAGGAAGCAGGCTCCTTGCCGAGCAGAGAGCCCGACGCGGGCCTCGATCCCAGGACCCTGAGATCATGACCTGAGCAGAAGGCAGAGGCTTTAACCCACTGAGCCACCCAGGCGCCCTAAAATAAATAAATCTTTAAGAAAACAACAAAAGAAGAGATCAGGACACAGCCAACACAGAGGGATAACCATAAAAGGACACAGGGAGAAGACAGCCATCTGCAAGCTGAGGAGAAGCCTCAGAGGACACCAAACGTGACGACAGAGAGATCTTGGACTTCCAGCCTCTAGAATTGTGACTAAATAAATTTGCGTTGCTTGAGCCACCCAATCTGTTAGGGGAGCCAAAGGAGATCGATTCAGTCTCCATGGTCTGCCCAGGGCCTCAGTCCCTGCTCAGACCAATAGCACTGATAGGATCCTCTGTGACTTAGTTATAAGCAGAAGCAGCAGTGACTTAGAGCTGTGCAGGGATGACACCTTTGCACCCAGCAGCTCATCCATTGAAATTTGTTTTCAAAGGCACAGCCTGAAGCCTCAGAGGGAGAATTACTTCCAGACTGTCAGAGCCGCGAGTGTCTGAATAGACGCCTGAGCGCGCGGATTTCTACGTGGGGACCCTTCCTTCCCAGGATCATATGCTCTCCCTCCCCCCCCTTTTTTTTTTAAGATTTTACTTATTTATTTGAGAGAGAGAGAGATCACAAGTAGGCAGAGAGGCAGGCAGACAGAGAGGAGGAAGCAGGCTGCCTGCTGAGCAGAGAGCCCGATGCGGGCCTCGATCCCAGGACCCTGAGATCATGACCTGAGCTGAAGGCAGAGGCTTTAACCCACTGAGCCACCCTGGTGCCCAATATGCCTTGAACTGATACTAAATCAGATTCGAAAGCAAGATACCAACAACCTAAAACACCAGAGATAGCCAAGGCATGCCCGTGGCCCTGAGATCGGAGGACAGCCCACGTGTGTCTGCCATGGCTAAGATAGGGGTTCCCAGCTTAGTGGGAATGGCTAGGATGTGCCTTCACCCCTCTCCTCATGTTCCTACCCACTTCTCTTCCTCTCACCACAACAGCGGAGTGCTCACTCACCAAA
The DNA here is from genome assembly GCA_004023965.1 of Spilogale gracilis. Classification (NCBI taxonomy): domain Eukaryota; kingdom Metazoa; phylum Chordata; class Mammalia; order Carnivora; family Mephitidae; genus Spilogale; species Spilogale gracilis. The sequence continues at coordinate 3,389 of PITA01015887.1, forward strand.
CTGAAAGATTGCAGGGTGCGGAAGGAAAACAGTGGATAAAAGCTGAAGAGGAAGAGCACTGGGGAATTAGGACCTGGTCCCTCCCTGGTATTGGACAGTGGGGGCCCTCCCTGGTGGTCTTAACTGGTTTCCTGTCAAAGGTAAGACACAACAGCAGGTCTCGGTCTTGACAACGGAACGGTTCTCTCCTCAGCCTGACGGAGCCCCCTACCCTCACGCACAGCTAGCAAACCAAAAGCAGTGAAAACAGGTGTATGGGGGCACCTGGGTGGCTCAGTTGGTTGAGCGACTGCCTTCAGCTCAGGTCATGATCCCGGAGACCGGGGATCAAGCCCCACATCGGGCTCCCTGCTCAGCGGGAGGCCTGCTTCTCCCTCTCTCAGTCCCCCTTCTTGTGTTCCCTCTCTCACTGTGTTTCTCTCTGTCAAATAAATAAAATCTTTAAAATAAAAAAAAAAAAACAGGTGTATGCAAACTCATTTTCTGAGGAAGTGGGGCCCATTACCTCAATATTTCTCACCCAGCAGAAGCTCAGGTCTTGGCGGGACACTGCTGCCTTACCTATCAGCGGCCATCTTGGGATTTGCCCCACAGGCTAGGACCACAGAATCTGATTCTCATTGTAAGCGTGTTTGGGGAGGACTGCAAGGAATTCTCCAGTGCCTTCAAGGGCTTCCCAAACTGCCACAGGCATTTTAGTGACAACTTTGACCCCTGTTTGGTAGCAGGACAGAGTTGACTTTTCCTGCCACTATTCTGTGAAATCCAAACTTCCTAGGAAACTTCTGGAATGTCTTTGTTGGTTTGAGAAACTAGGGTGAAGTAGTACCAAAATTTTTTTATGTTAGTATCAAAAATCTAATTATTTTAGGTATGTAATTTCCCACTTTCCAACTGGTCATAAAGAGAAAGGCAGAAGGCAATTCATGTTCTCTTCAAAAGTCTCATCACAAAATTGGAAGGAAAACAAAGTCTCATCATGGCCAACTTGGTTCCTGGAAAAGTCAGCCATGGAACTGGTATTGGGTTTTTTGTTTTTGTTTTTAAAATTCATTTATTTATTTATTTGAGAGAGGGAGCGAGCAGGTGCGTGCTTGCGTGGGACAGAGAGGCAAAGGAAGGAACTCCAGCAGGCCCATGCTGAGTGCAAAGCCCGACGCAGGGGAGGCCTCACGACCCTGACACCACGACCTGAGCTGAAACAAGAGTCTGATGCTTAACCAACAGCATCACCCAGGTGCTCTGGAACTGGTTTTGTTCATTGGACTTTGGGTCCTTCCATGAGAGCTCATGGTGGCCTCCGCTAGGGCAGTGCCTAGAAGACAGAGATGAACCGATCGACTGGAGGGAATTGTAGAAGGGTAAATTCGGTAAGGTTTGCTGATGTAGGCATTTGGAGAATAGGAGAGAGGAAGGAGATTCTCCTTGGCCTGAGGAACTGGGAGATGATTGAAGATTTCACTAAGGTGAAGAATTCAAGGAGAACAAACTGCTTTTGTAACCAAGAAGATGCTTAAAAGCCCTTCTGACGTTGTTGTTGAGAATCCCATTAACCATCTAGAGGGACACATTCACTGGGAGTTAAGAATATTAATCTATTCACTGAAGGGGCTCAGCTGGAGATACTCTGGGGGGAGCTCCTAGCGAAGGATAAGGGAATAAGCTAACAGAAGGCAGGGGATTTGATGAGATCTAGCCACGGGTCCAGGAGAAGAGAGGAGGACTGAGGCAGCCAGAGCCGCGATGTGGCTAGGAGAGGAAGGGAATGCCAAGAGACAGGATAGCTGGAGACCGATGAGGGCCACCTGGACAGCACTTTTCCCAAGGAGGCAAAGGTGGGAGCAACAGGGCCGCATCATGCACGCCATTAAGAAATGATGACGATCACTTGTGTTCATCCAGTTGGGTGACTTCCGACAAAGCGTGTAACTTCAGCTCTCTTTTAGTCGCCATGACCCTGAATGGCAGGTCGGTGTTTTATCATTTTACAGACTAGGAAGCTTAAAGAGTTTGGCCTAAGCTCCCCCAGCTAGTGAGTGCCGCAGCCGGGGATTCCGGCCAAGGTGCTGGGACTCCACAGTTCATGTCCCAAAGCGGAGAACCCCGAGTGAAGAGCACACGCTGAAGCTGTGGGGAGGGGACAGGAAGTTCATGGGGAACAGGGTTGAGGGCCTCGCGGCTTCAATGGGCTCATTACCCACAGACACCTGTCTCCACCACTAGCAAGGGAAAAAATTTCCACCCCGTGCCGGAGTTGAGCTACACACTCTTTCCGTCTCCGCCACCCTATTCCCCTCAGCATGGACCGCTCGCCCATGTCCTGACCAGGACAGAGAAGCAGAGGCTCAGTGCAAGGCCACAGACTTGAGTTTGAGTCCTGGCTCTGCCTCTTACTACCTACGACACTGTGGCAAGATACTTAATCCCTCACCAGGCCTTGGTTCTCCGTCTGTAAAATGGGGGCACCGTACCTGCCTGCTGGTGGTATCCGGAGAAAGTTAAGGAAACAGTTCCCATAAGGCAACCAGCCCAAGTCTGGTCCAAAATAAACAACAGAAAAAAAACTTAATAAGATTATTACTTATTCAGAAAAGTCAAAACAAAATTATAAAGGTAAATACCCTTACGGTTCCTAAGCTGCAAAACCGTCCCTGGCTTTTCATTGGATGTTCACCAGCCATTCCCCTAACTGCACTCATTTGTTCTCATTCGCCCGCTGTCCGCAATTCGCAGCTCCTCCCAGGACTCGCTTTCTTCTCTCCAGATATGTTCCCCTCCTTTGCAAACCTACCATTCACTCAGTACAGGGGAAGCTTTCCTCATGCGCCCCTGCTCCCCCTTCTCAGACCAACTGCACTTTTCCCAGGTTCTAATGAGCGTATACTCGCCTCTGGTGTCAGCAGTTCCTCTAGGATTCATTTATCCTCCTAGTTCCCTATCAGACTCCGTTCTGTCAGGATGGGCGCTTTGTCCTTTTCGTCTCTGTAAGTCAGCATCCTGACTGCCTCGGTGGCCAGGAAATGCCTGATGAGGGACCCAAGGACCTCAGACTCTGAATCCTTCCTCAAAAGGACATGGCACCCGGTATCTACCCATCTATTCCTCCCCCCCCCCACCTCTCCGGGAACTCTTGGGAATTTGCAGGTCAGAAGCAGGTCTAACCTACCCTCTGGAAGGAACTTCCTGCAGGTTGGTCCCAGAAGAGGGTAGAAGGTAGCTGTCCTGGCCTGTAACCCTTGTCCACAAATGGCTAAAGTCCACCATTAGCCTGGTCCTGGTGTCCCCAGCAGAAGGCCGAGTTCACCACCACCGATTGCCTCAGTAGGGATCAGTGCTTCAAGGGAGATGCTTTAGGGAGGGGTACACATCTGTGGAGGGGAGACTGAATAGTCCCCCACCGAGACGTCCACATCCTGATTCCGGCAATCTAAGCATCTGTGACCTTAGCTGCAAAAGGGACTTGTAGGCCTGATTACATTCAGGACCTGGAGGTGGGGAGACTATCCTGGATTATCTGGGTGGGCCCTAAATATCATCATAACAGACATTAGAAAGAGGCAAGAGGCCTCATGGGGGGAAGACGATGCACTGACAGAAGCAGAGATTGGATGCTGAGGCCAGGAGCCAAGAAATGCCAGAAGCCTCTAGAAGCTGGAAGAGACAGGAACGGATTCTTCTGGAGCCTCCAGAAGGAATCAGAACCAGACCTTCTGACACTGAACGTGATCCCTTAAGACTCATTTAGGGATCCTGATCTCAAGAAGTGTAAGAGAATAAATGTGTGTTGTTTTAAGCCTCTAAATCTGGGGTAATTTGTTAAAGCAGGATTAGGAAATACACCATCCTTTCATTCATGAGAGACACCGGGCTCTTTTAATTTGGGGGAGGGAGAGTTAAGTGCAATGAGGAGCAGAGCAGGAAGTGTACGTGGAGGAAAGAAAGATGGCCGAGGAGAAAAGAGGGGTCGGGAACGGGAGACGTGCTCCACGGTGGGCAGACCGGCTCCTTTGTGGGCCAACCCAGCCTCCCCGACTGCTCAGCTCAGAGTTCCTCAGGCCCCCCATCTTCACAAGTGGCACGGAGCACCCCTAGATGGTGGTCGACTTCCCCCAGCCCCAGACTTCTGTGGGCTCCATGAGGCCGTGCCAGGGCAGGAAGCCCCGACAGGCTCTCTGGGGGCCGGCGGCAGCAGCAGGCTCTTCCTGACCTGGGGACCGCTCTTCCCCACACTGCGCCCGAACCCTGTTGCGGGGTCCAAGCGGGGCCATAACGGATCACCACCAACTTGGTAGCTGAAAACCACCGAAATTATGCTCTCGCCGGTCTGAAATCAAAGACTCAGTGGAGCGTGCTTTCTCCAAAGCTTCTGGGGAGGAATCCTTCCTTGGCTCTTTCAGCTTCTAGTGGCTCCTGGTTTTCCTTGGCTTCCAGCAGGAAAACTCCCATCACTGCCTGTGTCTTTAGATGGCCGCCTTCCCTAGGTCTCTGCACCCAGCTTACCCACTCCTTTCTCCTGTCTCCACCCTAAATCCAGCGGGATCTCGTCAGAAGATCCTTAATTACATCTGCAAAGGCCCTATTTCTTTCTTTTTTTTTTTTGTAAAAACTTTATTTATTTATTTGACAGAGAGAAACACAGCTAGAGAGGGAACACAAGCAGAGGGAGTGAGAGAGGGAGAAGCGGGCTTCCCGCCGAGGGGGAGCCTGATATTGGGGCTCAATGCAGGGCTCGATCCCAGGACTCGATCCCGGGACTCCGGGATCATGACCTGAGCTGAAGGCAGATGCTTAACCACTGAGCCACCCAAGCGCCCCCCAAAAGGCCCTTCTGTCCGTGAGTGATACCTGAGTATGAAACAAGAGGAAGAGACTGCATTTTTACTAATACTCCCTGTGCCCAAACAGTGTGCGGGTCCGACGGGAGTCTGTGTCTCCGCTTAGGGAACTCTAGGCTTCAGAGCAGCACAGCGAGAGCCCTCTGGCCCTTGGCTAGTTATCTGTGGGAACCAGGAGAAGGCCCGAACTGTCTGGGCACCCAGACAACTTTCCTCAGGAAAAGACAAGACGGGGAGCTAGAATGAGGGCTCAGTGTTACGGTTGGAATACCTGTCAAATCGTGACCGCAAATGCACACACCTCCTGGGTCACCACAGGGGGAAAATGAGATAAATATAGTCCATGCAAAGTACTTAGGGCAGAAGCTCAACATGGCAACACACTAATAAATTTTTAATCATTTTATTATGATAAACACTAACTGAGACAAGTCCTAGATCTTTACCTTGGGAAACTCACAATCACGATGTAGAAAGATTAATGCCCAGGAAGCAATTGGTACATTATATAATCTCTAGATGAGTAGCAGCTAGAGAGTCTTCCAGACTGTGACCCAGAAAACAAGAATGCTTGGGTTCCTGGGTGTCTCGTGACTTACAAAAGCCTTTCCCTTACGTCTTCTCATTTGATTCCACAAGAACCCGGGAAAGGAAGTAGGGATTTCCATTCCTGTTTTTCAGATAGGGAAATTTCTGGTAAAGATGAGACCCCTGGGGTTATGGGTCACCAGCTAAAAAGTGACCAGGATGGAATTTGAGTCCAGGTTTCATGTTTTACTTTTCTTTTGTATTAGGTTCAGGATTTCAGGGGGAAGTGATACACACATAAATAAAAAATAATATCAATATTTGTACTGTAGGGAAGAGAAAATAATTTTCCCTCGACCCTTATGTATTCTTAGCTGAGACTCCCATAATAAAAGACAGTTTAACAAAAGAAAATCAAACAGAAGTTTATTAATATGCATAGTTCATGGATATGCAACGGGAGATGCTGGAGAAAAAATAAGTAACTCCCCAAGGTGGCTTGGAATTCAGACTTAAATACCGTTTTATAGTGAAAGGGGAGGGGGCCCAGAGACCTCTTAGTATAGAGTAAATGCCTTTTAGGAAAGATGAACAGGCCCTTAGAAGAATACACGGGAGGTATCATAGTTTCTAACAAAGTTTGCCTGGCTGTGGGGTCTAGTTCTCCTGTGATAAGGGGAAATCTTCCCTGCTTGATGAAATTTCCAGGGAAGGGATTTGTGACAACTGAGTTCCTTTTGGAGGCTCTGCCTTTAGGCAGGTGCAGCTAGAGAAAGTCTGTCCTTGCATCTGCTGTTTTTCAAGTGCCTGCAGTTCCAAATAGTCAACAAGCCAAAGTAGCATATACTGGGGGACAGTGTTCTGTGACCCTTTAGTACAGTAGATCAGACAGACCTCTCCTGACCTCAACCCAGAGTAAGAAATAAATTTCCCATTGCCTTCTAGTCACATTCATATAAGACTATAAATTGCAACACATTTCACAAAATGATCCTTACTATTTGTGACATACTCTGTTTTATGCTTCTTAAAAAAGGGAAAAGGAAAAAGGTGATCTCTATCAAGGAAATCAACTTCATAACCCACTAACGGGTTACAACATATAGTTAGGGAAACACCGGCTAGAGGAAACTACAAAGAATAAAGTCAAAACAACTTTAAAAGAAAAAAAGATTTTATTTGTTTATTTGACAGAGAGAAACACAGCCAGAGAGGGAACACAAGCAGGGGGAGTGAGAGAGGGAGAAACAGGCCTCCTGCCGAGCAGGGAGCCCGATGTGGGGCTCGATCCCGGGTCTCCGGGATCATGACCTGAGTGGAAGGAAGATGCTTAACGACTGAGCCACCCAGGCGCCCCTAAAGTCAAAACATCTTACTTATTTTTAAAGTCTTAATATCTCTCCAGACAGGCCCCCTGAAGCTCTGTGCTCGCACACAACCCGTGCCTGACTGCAGGGAGATGACACCCACGTCAGCAGCTAGAGCGGAAGCCATGTGTGCTGGGTGACCAGTGGAGGTCCGGGTTGAGCTCTGTGGGAGCTGAGAGGGAAAGGGTCATTCCGGCTGAGCAAATAAGGGTGAGGAGAGGTTGAGCCGGGTTCTAAAGAACATTTAGGATTTGAGACATGCTCAGAATGGGGGTGAGAGGGCGGAGGTGTGATCCAGGCAGAAGAGCAATAAACGGAGTTTGGGCAAAGGGCAGTGATGAGAAGGGAGCTCTTCGGGGAACCTGCCTGGCTCAGTCAGTGCAGCATGAGACAAGATCTTTTGGTTTTTTTTTTTCAAGATTTAGTTATTTATTGGGTGCCTGGGTGGCTCTGTTGGTTAAGCAACTGCCTTCAGCCCAGGTCATGATCCTGGAGTCCTGGGATCGAGTCCCACATCGGGTTCCTTTCTTGGCAGGAAGTCTGCTTCTCCCTCTCTCACTCCCCCTCTCGTCTCTCATGCTCTCTCTCTCTCAAATAAATAAATACAATATTTTCTTAAAAGGATTTATTTATTAGAGAGACAGAAAGAGAAAGCAAGAGGAGGGGGCAGAGGGAGAGACGGAATCCTGAAACAGAGTCCCCACCGAGCACAGAGCACCACATGGGGCTGGATCCCAGAACCCTGAGATCATGACCTGAACTGAAATCAAGAGTTGACTGCTTAACTGACTGAGTCCCCAGGGGCCCCTGAGTATGTGACTCTTGATTTGGGGGTTGTGAGTTTGAGACCCATGTTGGGTATAGATTTTTTTTTTTTTTTTTTAATCGTGGGATGGGCACCTGGGTGGCTCACTGAGTTGGGCGACTGCCTTAGGCTCAGGTCATGATCCCGGAGTCCTGGGATCGAGTCCCACATCGGGCTCCCAGCTCTGCGGGGAGTCTGCTTCTCCCTCTGACCATCTCCCCTCTCATGCTTTTTCACTCTCTCTCTCTCTCTCAAATAAAAAAAAAAAATCTTTAAAAAAAATCGTGGGGGGGGGAAGTGAGCTTTTATTACTGGGAACTCAATGCCAAACTAGGGAAGGGCTAGGTTTTATTCTATAAACAATGTTGGAGCGAAGGGTATGAATAGGCAATATACAAGAGAACAAACACAAAAGCTATCAAACTCATGTAAAGATGCTTGAACTCATTAACAACCAAAGAAACAAAAATGAAAACAATGAGATATCACTTAACACCGGAGAGAGGGGAAGGACTCAGAAAGTTGGATGATCCAAGGGTTGACCTGGAAGTGGGCTCGGTGCTGATGCCATGGTGCTGGGAGTCTGGGATGACTGTTCTGGAGGGAAGCCTGGTGCTCGTCATTCAATTAAGAATAAACAGATCTGGGGCGCCTGGGTGGCTCAGTTGTTAAGCGTCTGCCTTCAGCTCAGGTCATGATCCCGGGGTCCAGGGATTGAGCCTCACATGGGGCTCCCTGCTCAGCAGGAAGTCTGCTTCTCCCTCTGCTTGTTGTATTCCCTCTCTCTGTGTGTGTGTGTGTCTCTCTGTGTCAAATAAATAACGAAAATCTTGAAAAAAAATATTCTTACATTGGTTCATAAGGGACATGTACAGCACTTTTTGTGATGGGGAAACGGAGCAGACCTGTGTGTCTGTCGCTGACAGTGTGGAGATAAAGTAGGATGTTGGCTCATCGTGGCGTTTAATGCCGCAGTTCAATCAACACGTCGAACATTCCCATCACAACACGGACAGCAGAGATGTGGGTTGAGCTGTGTGGGAACTGAGCAGGAAAGGCTAATTTTTAAAATAAGGTTAGAGAAGGGGGAAAGTGAAACATAGAATATGATCTAAAACCCGATCCCACTTATGTACAGTCTCAGAAAGTAGAAATTAACGAGAACCGAGAAAGTAAAAACACGTCCTGCTATTCATCAGGCTGGGAAAACAGAGATCTAGCTAGCCGAAGAATTAGCAGGAATCCTCTCTCCCAAGGACACACATGCTGCAGCTAGCGAGTCACAATCCCTTCTTTGACTGACCACTGTTTCTCTTATTCACTGAGAAACCTGTTCTAAATATCCTAGGCGACCAGAACCTTCGCTGTTTGAAAGCATATCAGCAAGAATGAAACATCTGTCTCCTGCCGTGAGGACCCGATTCACCATGATGCAGAGAACCAGCCTTGATCTTCAACCCAGGTACAAAACTACAATAAGAGGTTTCTAAACACAACATTCCACCTTTATCTTAACTTTATGGTTTCCAAGGAAACAGGATCCTGGAAACACTTCAAAGCCTCATTCTGATGTCCGTCCTTTCACACAGCCCTGCTTTGCTTTAAGCCCATCAAAACTCTCCACTCCAGCCTTCCCCACACCTACAGTAATTCTGTTTTTTCCTTTGTTTGGTGAGACACCAAAATCAGTCTGTAAACCTGGCTTGTTAGACTAAGTGGTGGTTGTGGCTTGGTTAAGATAGAATTTTTTTTTCTTAGAGTTGCTATAATTTATTTCAGCATTCCTACATTTTTGGTTATTTCTAATATTGTTAGAAACATTAGTGCTATATGTGCTGCATTGATGTCTTTCTTCTTTGACTTAGCATGCAGTGCAATGTCTGAAAGGAGACTCTGGCTTTTAATCCTGGCTCGGACATTTCCCCAACATAAGACTGAACCATGTTACTTAACCTCTCTCTGATTCCATCTCCACATCTGGACAATGGAAATAATGATGCTTAGGAGGATAAACTGAGTTAATTCATGTAAAGTGTTTAATACATGTCTGGGTGGCTCAGTGGGTTAAAGCCTCTGCCTTCGGCTCAGGTCATGATCTCAGGGTCCTGGGATAGAGGCCCACATCGGGCTCTCTGCTCGGCAGGGAGCCTGCTTCCTCCTCTCTCTCTCTTCCTGCCTTTCTCCCTATTTATGATCTCTCTCTGTCAAATAAATAAATAAGATCTTTTAAAAAGTGTCTGGAACCAAGGAATAATGCATAAGCCATAGAGAAAATATATATGCCATTCTTATTGACCTTGGCATCTATTTAGCTAGCAGTAAAGCATGTTCTGAGCATTTATACTTTTGTTTTGAAATAATAATAGAGTCAAAGGAAGTTGTCAAAAGAGTACAGAGTTCCACGTACTTTTCATTTCGCTTCTCTCAATGGTGACATGTGACATATATATGTGTAATACAAGAGCGAAACCAGGAAATTGACATGGGCAGATTATTGTTAACACACAGGCCTTAATTACTGCTCAAAAGTTGTTTAACCTGCATTCATGTGCATGTGTGCATGTAATTTTTTTAAAAGATTTTATTTATTCATTTGACAGAGAGAGAGATCACAAGTAGGCAGAGGCAGGCCAAAGGACAGGGAGAAGCAGGCTCCCCACTGAGCAGAGAGCCGATGTGGGCCTCTATCCCAGGACCCCGAGATCATGACCTGAGCCAAAGGCAGAGGCTTAAGCCACTGAGCCACCCAGGCGCCCTGCGTACATGTAATTTGATGTAATTTTCATCCATGTATAAACTTGTGTGAGGCAGTCATCTCAAAAGAGCTTCCCAGCGTCTTCCCAACCACCTCCCATCTCCCCTACATTGCATGGAAACAATTAATCTATTCATCTCTGTAGTTGTGTTATTTCAAGAATGCCAAATTAATGAAATAGAGAGTATGCACGGATAATTATTTTTTAATGCCTAGAAAGCAATATACTTTTTGCAAGAACACAGAGAAGGAAAATTAAGATTGTCTGCAAGGATGTTAGGGAAGAACATACAAAGGAATAATAACTAAGGAAAAGGGGCAACGGTTCTACTAAATGTATACAGCAAATGCGGTCCTAGAGCCTCAGATTATGTGTGATTTGCAATTTTAAAAAAAATTATGAGTAAAATTTAGGAACATCGATTCATTCTGCATGCCTCGGTTAGAATGAAGATAAGAAGGTCAGAATAACCCTCCCCAAACATTGCCCTTGACTTGCCCAGTAACCCACACCAACTGTCCAGGGTCAACTCTTCATGCTCTCTTCTAGTTTCACGACTCTCTGTGACCCAGTCCCCCCTGAAGAGCCCGACCGGCCGTCCTGGTGGGGCCGAGGACCAAATCTCTCACTGAGACCTCAACTCTTTTTAAAAGTTGATGTTCACAATTTTTTAAAAGGCATATTGCTTTCTTTTCTTTTCTTTTCTTTTTTACAATTTTATTTATCTATCTGACAGAGAGAGAACACAAGCAAGGGGGAGCAGCAGGCAGAGGGAGAGAGAGATGCAGGCTCCCCGCTGGGCAGGGAGCCCCATGCGGGGCTCAGTCCCAGGACCCCGGGATCATGACCCACGTGGAAGGCTGTCGCTTAACCGACTGAGCCACCCAGGTGCCCCAGTGTTCACCATTTTTTAAGTGATTGTATTTTCTGTAAGACTGGGGCGCGGCGAGTGCAGGCCCTGCGCGGGAGGTGCACACAGAACCCGCAGGAGCGTCTGGGCTTCACTGCTGCTGTCTAGGTGGAGGGCTGCTTATCTTGTTGAAGACTTTTTAAACTGTTTTTCAGAATTAACTAAAATGAACTGACGGTCTACTAGGGGCCAAGCAGTAGGCTAAGGATAAGTATTTGAAACCTATTATTTTCACCAAAAATATTCTCACAGCACTGGGGCTTTTTTTCCCCCTGAAGACCAATAACCCCACTGCCCAGATAGCCTCTGCTGACAGTGATTTCAAGCATACATGGATCAAAAATTCCAATGATATTGAAAAGCATAAAGAGTAAAAACCTCCTTCTGGTTTAGCCAAGCTCTTCTCCCTTATCGGTAGCCACTATTGTTAGTTTTATCATGTGAGATTCCAGAAAAATGCTTCATTCATGTACGCATTCATTCACACCAGGACCCATACACGTTTTTTATTTACATCAAAAGGGACCCCCTCACTTCCTTTTCACTGCTATTTAAGTAGTCTCTAAGTGTTTAATATTAAAAATAATACTGCTTTCCCTTTATTCAATCATTCTAGTTAATATGTTAAGGAGCACTAGAATATCATTTTGCAGCCCCTAATGAATTAAAAGACTTTAGCATTAAACATCAACAGATGTTATCTCCAAAAGGGAAGCAATCAGACGTTGTGGGTCTCCTGGTAGAAAGGAAAAAAAAAATAGCACCATCATGTATCAGCCTTGCAAGGGAATGAAAAAGTGAACCTAAGTCTAATCAAGCCTTCTCCCTTTACCCCATCTATTTCTACAGAAAGTCAGAGGGACAAGAAATCATGATAAAACACCCCACCTGGAAGCCATCAGCAAAATCCCAACTGGAAAACTCTATAGGAAAAACAACCCAGTCTCTTCAACAAAGAAATGAGAAGAAAATAAGAGACAAATGGCAAACATCTGTTAGAGTTGAAAGACATGTCAACCAACCAGTGTGTATAGAACATTTTGGATTAAAATTCAAGCAAAGCATTTCTTAAACCTGTGACATGTAGATTAATTTTTTAAAAGTATTTATATATTTGACAGAAAGAGAGATCACAAATAGGCAGAGAGGCAGGCAGAGAAAGAGGGGGAAGCAGGCTCCCCGCTGAGCAGAGAGCACAATGCAGGCTTCAAACCCAGGACCCTGAGATCATGACCTGAGCCGAAGGCAGAGGCTTAACCTTCTGAGCCACCCAGGTGCCCCAACATTTTAACACCAACTGTATATTTGAGTAATTAAGAGACGATTGTTGATTATTTTTGAAGTGACTTGCTATTGTGGTACTTATCTTCTAGAGATACATAAATATTTATGGATGAAATAATACGGTATCTATGGGGCGCCTGGGTGGCTCAGTTGGTTGGACGACTGCCTTCGGCTCAGGTCATGATCCCGAAGACCCAGGATCGAGTCCCACGTCGGGCTCCCTGCTCGGCAGGAAGCCTGCTTAAAAAAAAAAAGAAAAGAAATAATACGGTATCTGGGATCTGCTTCAAAATGATACAGGATGGACAGTCTTAAGTTTGATAATTGATGGAGCCAGTTAACAGGTACTTTGCCCTCTCTGTATCTGTTTTAATTTCTCAATTATCAAGAATTAAAAATACAGGGACACCTGGGTTGCTCAGTGTGTTGAGTGTCTGCCTTCGGCTCAGGTCATAGTCTCAGGGTCCTGGGATCGAGCCCCATATCGGGCTCTCTGCTCAGCGGGGAGTCTGCTTCTCCCTCTGTGATCTCTCTTTCTCTCAAATAAATAAATAAAATCTTTTCTTAAAAACATTAAAAATATGTTTTTTATGAAAAGTTCTTATTTACCATCCCTGCATGAATATCTTGGAGTATTTTGTTCAGGCACTTTTGTCTTATGTTTGTATATGAAAAGGGAATTGTAATAGTCCTTGTTATATTTCCCCTAAAACATTGGCACCACATCCTTTTCTCACTGATAGTGTGTAAGACTGCCCCTACCCCATTTCTTGGGCACCTGGGGGGCTCAGTGGGTTAGGCCTCTGCCTTGATCATGATCTTAGGGTCCTGCGATCAAGACCTGCATCCCGCTCTCTGCTAGGCGGGGAGCCTGCTTCCTCCTCTCTCTCTGCCTGCCTCTCTGCCTACTTGTGATCTCTCTCTGTCAGATAAATAAATAAAATCTTTAAAAAAATAAAAAACAGATTTAAAAAAATAATAAAGACTACTCCATTTCTCTAGCCCTAACCAGCACTGGGCGTTAACAAACCTTTACATCTGACAAGGTACGAATCTCACAGCCCCTCGGAATCTCATGGTCCCCTCCAAACACCGTGGGTGCCCGCTATCACCCTAGAAGGCCTGATGAGGCCATTCCTTGTTCCGGGAAGCCCCGCTGCAGTGACCGGACATTCATCTGAGGACCCAGGCGCCATCGGCCCCAGACGGGGCTTGAAAGGACACAGAGCCTGTGGTCTCTGAGGCTGACTTTCCTGTTTCCAGTGCCGTTCGGGTCCTTCTGTCTCCACAGTCACTCAGCCTAGAAGCTAATCTCTAACGTCTGTTTCCATCTGGCTGGGCTAATCCGGCTAGGTCTGGCGCTGCCTGCCGGGGTCACCTCATGATAGGCACTCTGCCTCGTGCCCTCGAAATACCGCCCAGACTAGCCTTCTGGTGGGTCCTCCTACCTCTCCGGGCCTGCTGTCTTCTGCTCTCCTCCAGGCCTCACGCACCCGCTGCCTGGACCCTCTCCCCTCCTATCCGCCTCAGGCCTCCTCCTAAAGTCCCTTCCTCCCAGAGGCCTTCTTCACCCCACCGATGTCAGGTTAGGCCTCCCTCCATTGCACTCTCTGTGTCGGCACTTACCCCATTTTAACCCTTGTTGCACTTTATTTGGTATAGTCACTGCTTTTGTATCTGACTCCCTCCTGGCCACTGAAAATCCGGGAAGGCGGAAGCCGCTCTGGTCCAGTGGACCTCGTGTCCTCACTGCCCGGCACACTGCCTCGTCGCAAACAAACTCAACAAATTACTGAATGAAAAATGGAAGCAATGATATCATACCTAGCAATGCTTAGGGGTCAGAGAAGAGGAACGGTCCTAGAGAGCCTTTCTTATAGAACTTAAGAATTTTTTTCCCCCAAAAGACAGAGGTAATTATTGAAATCAGCAAACTCGGGTTTTTGAGCCCCAGCCGTCCCTCCCTGTCCCCTCACCCCCCAGCCCTCAGCCACAGCAAGGGTAATGGAAAATGGGAGGCCGAGAAGGCCCCCGCCAGGGGGTTGGGGGGCAGCCTCGCAGGCCTCTCCCTATAAATTAAGTCCTTATCAATAGATACTTGCAACATTTACAAAATTAGTAGATACAGATTTCCCGTCACCCATGTGAATGATTAAATGTAGTGTCCCCAGGCACGGGGACGGTCTCTCAGGTCGGGGTCACTTACTGAGAGACTCAGCCTGTGTGCCAGAATTTCTGATTGGCCACGGTGTGAGCTATGTTAGCCTCGGGGCTCCCCAGACCACACTGCAGAGCCAAATATGGTATAAGAATTGCTGAAAAAGTTTTACACTTTCTGTTTTATTTATTTCTTTTCTTTTGAAGGCCCAACTGAGGCAGGGAGGCGGACCCTGGAGGTTTAAGAGCAGGTGGGCGGCGAGATCAGATCTGTGTTGGAAGGTTGTGCTAGCAGCAGGACACGGGACGGACACGAGAGGTGTGAGCTTAGGAGAGGGGAGGTGTAACCCTAACACTTTCTCCCGCTTGAATAGGTATTTTGTATAGGCCTCAGGCCCCATCTGAGATCCTTCCCAATTAAGGGCAAAAAGTTTATCCTGTTCATCTGTGGAACTATCACTATACAAAATTGGAGTGTATTACAAAGTAGGAGGACTGGAACCCAACTCTCCATCAACAAATGAATGGGGGGCGGGTACCAGGGTGGCTCAGTTGGTTAAACATCATCGCAGGGTCCTGGGATTGAGACCTGCATCGGGCTCCCTGCTCAGTGGGAAGCCTGCGTCTTCCTCTCCCTCTCCTCCTACTGTGTTCCCTCTCTTGCTATCTCTGAAATAAATAAATCTCTTTAAAAAAAAAAAAAAAAGGAATTTGAGTGAATGAAGCCAGAAACAAATGATACACGCTGTAGGATGTCACTTACATAAAACTTTAGAAAACCAAACTATCTCTAATGCCATAAAGCAAATCAGTGGATGAGGGCAAAGGAGGACACTGGTGAAGGGGGCAGAGAGAAGAATTATGAAGGGGCACTAGGAAACTCTGGGGTTGGGTGATTTTGAGTGTGGTGATGTTTTCATTGGTATATATGTATGTATGTCAAAACTTAGCAAATTATACTTTAAACATGTGCAGTTTATTGTATGCCAATTATAACACAATAATATGGTTTAAAAAAAGGTACAGGTGGATATGGTAGAGAAATGAAGGAACAGCTGTCATTCGAGCTGGAAGATACAGCTTTGGATTGAAAGAAAGCTCTGGCCAAGCCAGAAGAAATGGGCAATCCAGTCCATACTTGAGCAAAGGGGCTTAGTGGAAGGTGAGCAGACCCTTTTCAGTAGAGCAGAAAACCTACCCCACTGTCCAGGAGAGCAGTAGGCAATACAGCTATAAAAGGAGGGAGAGGCAGACTTTGGAGAGTTTTGAATATCAAATGTTTTTTGTTTTGTTTTGTTTTGTTTTGGGGGGGCGCTGGTGGACAGGAGCAGAGGGACAGAGAGACAGATTAGAACTTAAGCAGGCTCTGCACTGGGCGTCCTGGGCTCCATCTCACAACCCTGACATCACGACCTGAGCAGAATCAAGAGTCAGCTGCTTGACCGACGGGAGCCACCCAGGCGCCCCTGAACATCAAGTTGTTTGGTTTTTTGTTTTTTAAGATTTTATTTGACAGAAACATAGCTAGAGAGGGAACACAAGCAGGGGGAGTGAGAGAGGGAGAAAAAGGCTTCCTGCCGAGCAGGGAGCCCGATATGGGGCTCGATCCCAAGACTCTGGGATCATGACCTGAGCAGAAGTCAGACACGTAATGACTGAGCCACACAGGCGCCCCAATATCAAGGTTTTTACAAGCATACACTGGATTGCAGTTCCCTCACTTACTTCCTCAATGATCTGGGACAAGTTAACTTCTCCTAGACTCTGTTTCCTCCATCTATAAAATAAGGATGATAATATCAGAACCTACTTCCCTCGTGGTTACGAAGACGAAATGAGACAATGCAGGTAAAACACTGGGCCGAGGGTCCTGGCAACAGTTACGTGCTCAATAAGTAGAAGTAATTATTATTTTAACAATGACTGTTATTAACTCCAACATAAGCAAATGTATACAGATGTCTGAGGAGGAGGAAGGCGTGGTCAAACAGGTTGTCTAGGAGGATTAAACTCACCATGACTAATTAGATCCCCTCTGGAGTTAAGATTCCAAATTCCAAATTCATCTCTTCCCTTTTCCCCACTCTATAACTTCCTTCCTAATAAGCACCGTGTCCCCTGGAGCCTGAAACCAGTAACCAAGACTCTGTGCTATCAGGAAAGAGATTCCAGCTGGTGAGCAAGTCGAGGTATGGCCTCGGGCTGAAGGCCCAGGAGCCCCAGTCCCATCCCGAAGGCTTTCGGCTACCACTACCGTCCCCACCATAGGTTCCTACTCCCAGTGCATCCTAAAGACAATAAAGCAGATGATATTCCTTTTAATTTTAATTTTAAAGCCTAGGCAGTTTCTCCCCAAACTCCAAGGAGGGGCCCAAGGCTTCCAAAGATTGATCTTACTTTCTCAAATCCTTAAACCCCAAACTTGGAGTTTATTCTCTGAAGTATCTGAGAAGCCTCTCTCTGCCTCATCTATAAAATGGGAGATAATAATGGTGACTATCTCATGAAGCTCAAATGAGCCAATATGTGTAAAGGGCCTGGACCATTGTCTGGTCCAGGTGTTAAAACTTTTTTAACGGGACGCCTGGGTGGCTCAGTTGGTTAAGCGACTGCTTTCGGCTCAGGTCATAATCCCGGAGACCCATGATCGAGTTCCACATCAGGCTTCTTGCTTCGGCGGGAAGCCTGCTTCTCCCTCTCTCACTCCCCCTGCTTGTGTTCCCTCTCTCGCTGTGTTTCTCTCTGTCAAATAAATAAAATCTTTTTAAAAAATTAAAAAAAAATAACTTTTTAAAGGATTTCATTTCTTCTCCCTTGTTTATAATGCTTATTTGTGGTCATGTCTTAAGTGACTAGGCATTCAGTGTCCCCATAACAAGCTACTTCAGGCCCGGTGCACCTCTCGGGTAGAAGTAAGTTTAGCCGATGGCTTATAAATATTCACCCTCCAAATCAGAGGCAGCTGGCTTTCCCACACACCCAGCAGTGGTTCTACCTAACTTCATTTAATGGGAGAATATACTGTACATAAAAGGAATCCAGCCAAGCTTTTAAATTAATGGGTAATTTTATTAATAACAACAGCATCTACACACATTTGAAAACACACATGTAGGAAACACAAGATTAATTCATTTTATGATAATGTCTGGAGTCCATTTAGATTCCGGAAACCCTTAGGATCACCTCCAGGACCCCTTAGGCAAAAGTAGAGTTGAATAACTGATCAGACAATCAGTGTGTTCATCAGCAAAAATCAAGGCTTGGACGGAAAGAGTGAACAACCTGTAATTACACAAAGTAAAACTAAAATGCAATTGTCTGCCCTTTTGAGGATGCAAAGGGGAACAATGTTAGCTGCGTGACCAGTGAACCAATCCCTTTGCTTTCTTCCACCTGCTTTGTAAGAGGGGTTATTTGACCTTGCCTGTCTTGCAGGGTCTATCTTTTCAGGACCTCCTGATAAGTGAGAAGGTGAGTATAAAGTAAAAGCTCACTTCCGTGGGGAGCAGAGGATCAGGATGGAGGGTCAGGAGCGTGTCAGGAAAGGAGATGGGAAAAGGATCTTTCCAGCGACAAGTGCTCTGAATTCAATGAGAATCCGAAAGAAGTTACACTGCCAGAAGCATAAAGGAAAAACCAACCACCGCCACCTCCTTTTTGGTGCACAAAAAGAATCTTAACCTGGGGCCCCTCAGAGCTATTGCCCTGAACTGACCCCGGACTGACGTGGCCAAAGAGCTCCAGAAACATTTCTGTTTTCATGTCTTCACATTTATCTAATGGAAACGAACGGCACGCGTCCATCCACGGAAGCGATTAAGAAAGGGACGGCGTGGGAAACTTAATTCGACAAATCTTAATTCATTAAGTATGTAAGTGTCTACTGGCTGCCAGGCGGACTGGCACTGATAATATAGCAGAAAACCAGACCAGCAAAGTCTCTGTTCAGGGCTTGAGAAGAAACACCATAAAGAAGAAAATAAACGAACCAGACAATTTCTGAAAGCTGCTAGGAGGAAGAGAAAACAGTGAGACCAGATGATAGGCAGGAACAAGAGACGCAAATTCCTGAGCCGGACGTGGGAAGGTCTCTGAGAGGTGACTTTTGAGCCCAGCCCGAAATGACCAGCGCCTTGCAGTGACCCAAGGCCGGGGCGTTTCAAGAAGACAGAATTAAATGCAAAAATGATCCACAAACCGAGAAATCATAGGGATTTCAAAGCCCCAAAGTGAGCGGCCGAAAACAGAATCTACGAATTCCGGAGCCGGCGCGTGTTTTTGAATATTCACATCGTCCAATCACGGAAAAGCTGGGACCCGGCAGCGCGGGCTCCACGCTCAGTGCCCAGACCGCCGGTATCCACCCGAGGCCACACCACCGGGCAGAAGTGGTGACCGGATACCCCGGAGAATTCTTCAAGGCTCTGACGCACTGTTCTCGGGACCTGGGCTTAGTTGTCCTGGGGTCCTCTCTTAAAAGTGAGGATGACCGAAACCATTCATTTCGTTTTAGAACACCGATGAAACATAGTCACCAGGACGTTAAGTCTGGGGATGGAAGGTGAAAAGCAAATTTCCAATATCGTGATTCGAAAAGGACTTGTAGGAAAACTAAGCACAGTTAAGGGGTTAAGACGCGCCCCAGATTAACAAGCAAAGCCAGTCGCGCGCCAGGAGTCTCGAGTAGGAAAGGCTTTTTAAAAAGCTACGTGTGCCATCTTCCATGACCTTTCGTAAGTAGCGTAACTTGCTTTTATAAGAACAAGTGAGGGGAAATAAGTGAACAAAGCTCTTTTCTGGTGATTAGGTGGGTGGCTCTGAAAAGAGCCTTTGGAGTCAAGCAGCCGGCGACTCATGCGAGCGCCGTGTCCCGGCAGGGACTCACTTGGAGCTGGTGTACTTGGTGACCGCCTTGGTGCCCTCGGACACGGCGTGCTTGGCCAGCTCGCCGGGCAGCAGCAGGCGCACGGCCGTCTGGATCTCCCGGGACGTGATGGTCGAGCGCTTGTTGTAATGCGCCAGGCGGGAGGCCTCGCCGGCGATGCGCTCGAAGATGTCGTTGACGAAGGAGTTCATGATGCCCATGGCCTTGGACGAGATGCCCGTGTCGGGGTGCACCTGCTTGAGCACCTTGTACACGTAGATGGAGTAACTCTCCTTGCGGCTGCGCTTGCGCTTCTTGCCGTCCTTCTTCTGGGCTTTGGTGACAGCCTTTTTCGAGCCCTTCTTGGGCGCGGGAGCGGACTTGGCCGGTTCAGGCATTGTGAAAGACCACACGCGTTAGCTAAGAAAAGAAGTGCGAGAATGGGCGGGCCTGATCCTTTTATAACCACCGTATGCAAATTAGGGCTCCAAAAGCCCTTCGTTTCCATTGGACCTTGTAGGGACCTTGCGTTATCAGTAATAACTACGTAACAACACCTACTCTTGGCCTCATTGGTCAGTTCTGGAGCCAATTTAGAACCAATGAAAAGCTCGTTCATGACCCCACCCCTAGCAAAGCTTATAAAGGCTTTTCAATCGCTGACCTTTCAATACTGTCTTGTGAGGGTTTGAGATTTGGGTGTGTTTTCGGCTCACCGTCAATCATGTCTGGCCGCGGAAAGCAGGGAGGCAAGGCTCGCGCCAAGGCCAAGTCGCGGTCGTCCCGCGCCGGCCTGCAGTTCCCGGTGGGCCGGGTGCACCGCCTGCTGCGCAAGGGCAACTACGCGGAGCGGGTGGGGGCCGGGGCGCCGGTGTACATGGCGGCGGTGCTGGAGTACCTGACGGCGGAGATCCTGGAGCTGGCGGGGAACGCGGCCCGCGACAACAAGAAGACGCGCATCATCCCCCGCCACCTCCAGCTGGCCATCCGCAACGACGAGGAGCTGAACAAGCTGTTGGGCAAAGTCACCATCGCCCAGGGCGGCGTCCTGCCCAACATCCAGGCCGTTCTCTTACCAAAGAAAACTGAAAGCCATAAAGCCAAAAGTAAATAAAGCCCTGACAAGCCAAAGACCAAAGGCTCTTTTTAGAGCCACCCAAGTTTTCAAAAAAAGAGCTAATGCGCTGTTTCGTTATCAGCCCCTCAGTTGACATTTTGGTGGCTCTTAAAAGAGCCTTTGGGGTAGGTGGGAATGGTCTCGACCTTCCTAGTTACTTGTTCTTGCCAGGCTTGTGACTCTCCGTTTTCTTGGGCAACAAGACCGCCTGGATATTAGGCAAGACACCGCCCTGGGCAATGGTGACACCCCCAAGTAACTTGTTGAGTTCTTCGTCATTCCTCACGGCTAGCTGCAAATGGCGAGGGATGATGCGCGTCTTCTTGTTGTCGCGGGCCGCGTTCCCCGCCAGCTCCAGGATCTCCGCCGTCAGGTACTCCAGCACCGCGGCCAGGTACACCGGCGCCCCGGCCCCCACCCGCTCCGCGTAGTTGCCCTTGCGCAGCAGGCGGTGCACCCGGCCCACCGGGAACTGCAGGCCGGCGCGGGACGACCGCGACTTGGCCTTGGCGCGAGCCTTGCCTCCCTGCTTTCCGCGTCCTGACATTACGGCCAATAATGCAGTTACAGCTTCTTATTCAAGGAGAAGAAAGTGGAAAGGATAACCAATTTGGTGTAATTTATAAGAGCTATCGGGAGGGGTGAAGGGAAGTAGCCCAACCAAACAGCCAATAGGAAAGCAGAAACCAACCTCTTCGTTTGCATCCTGCACGGCGAGGAAATGACGGATTTCGTAAGTACCTACCAATCGCTGGGAGCCACATTAAAGCCCCTTATTTGCATGCCAGGATTTTTAAAGAAAAAATGCTTTCTAACCAAACGCTTTTTTTGGCCTTTTACTGAATGGCATTTTTTGGTTTCCAGCTTAGAGAAGGACGGGGGGGGGGGCGTCTCCCCCCTCAGTTAAAGCTAGAAGGGAAATCCTAAGGACCCAGAAGGCCTCCAGAGGGCTTCCAGCATATTGCTCCCACGCGAGGGTATGGATTCTGAAGCCGATTATCCCCTTGAGCCTTAAGTTGCCCTCCAAGTCCGCCTTTTCTGTCTCTTCGCAGCCAGACTTCCAAAAGAATGTAAGTCCGCCCGCTTTCCCTGCAGTGTCCCGGTAGCTCCCGTGTGGCTTCGCCCCACCCCCACCAGCCGCCTACGCTCTCGGGAATCCACTGGAACCCAGGACTTGACAACGTTTGTCTTCCTTCTCTGGACCTCCAGGAGGCATCCCATACCGCCTTGAAACTCGCTCCCTTGGCTTTCAATGTGTCGTCCTCCGACTTCCCTCCTCCGGCTCCTTTTCCTCGGCCCGTCCCTGCATTCCCGTGACCGTCTGGGCTCTGCCTCCTACCCAGCACCGCCCCCCCTTCCTGGGCTCTTCCCAAGGTGCCTTCCCGCTTACATGCTTTCAATTACAGGCATCCAGATTTGTTCCGAAAGCCGAGACCCTGACCCTGGACTGCTTACTGGGTACTTCAGACCATCTGTCCCCACAGTTCGACCTATCCAAACGGCCCCAGTCGCCCGTTTGCTTTCTTTCCCTGAATTACAACCTAAACCAGAGTCTGCGCTTACCTGCATGTCCGGTCGCTTCCCTAACGCTTCCTCAGCCTTTTCTCGGTGCTGTCTGCCTCCTCATTGCTCTCTTAGACTTCAGCAACAGCCCTGCAGACTTGCTTTCCTTCATCCTCCAACTGCCTTCTAGAGAAATCTTTCCTGAGAATTTTGTTTCTTTCTCCTCAGCTTCCCACCCTGGAATGTTCTACACCCCCCACACCATTTGCACCCTCTCCTGAGTACCCCATAAGGACAGGAAGTAGAACACTATAAAGAATACACTTAGGGGCTCCTGGATGGCTCAGTCCTTAAGCATGTGCCTTCTGCTCAGGTCATGATCCTGGAGGCCAAGGTTCAAGCTGCGCATCTGGCTGCCTGCTTCTCCCTCTCTCCCTCCTCCTGCTTGGGTTCCCTCTCTAGCTCTGTTTCTGTCGAATAAATAAATAAAAATCTTGGAAAAAAAAAAAAAACAATAGACTGAAACCCTATTCCTTGAGCCCATTTCTGATGTTCTCTTTCATCGTCATCTTTATCAAGTACGTCCTACCGACAAGGCAACGGGGATACAGATAGCTGAAACTAGAAAACAGACGAAATCTAAACTCTGGAAGTTAAAATCAGCTATCTGTAGAGATTATCCTGGTAAGAATGCCGGTGCACATTTGTGAAACACCTACATCCAAAGGCTATGGGAGTGTTTTTTTCAATAGCAGAATGTACCCAAAGGTGATTTTAACCCCATCAGCTATATCATTGCAGAAGATGCATGTGTTAATAAAAAGATGTGATCCACAGAAAATCCAAACAGGGCAATTCCATTAGGAATGTGTTGTTCTAAGAATGTATATTTATATGTCGGCTAGATACAAAGATTTGGGCCATTATAGAGGGGTCCTTGTGAAAACAGCCTTTGCTCACAACCTGGGTGAAGTAGTTCTGAAGACTCTCTTAGCTCAGATTGTGGGTCCAATTAACCACTTTCTGATTATTCTATTTTAAGATACAAATGTGAGACTGAGAAGGGGTGAGTCAGTTGAGAAGATACATCACTAGAAGGTATTGAGTTTGCCTTCTAGACTATTCATAAATGTCTTGTGTTTTCTTAGTGTGAGTCTCTCCCCAATAAGCCAGTATACTCTGGAAGTTCTGATGGTGTCAACTTTTCAGACCTACGGGGTCTGAACCCGGAGAGTGGGGACCCCACCACAGCTCTGCCTTCTCAAGGCCCTGCTTGAGGGGGCAGCTGACCTCCTCCTCTCCTTGACCTCTGATCTCTTTTTTACTTAAATCCCAGTGACGCTGCGCTATTAGGGAAGGTGGAGGGCAAAGAGATTATATGGAACCTTATTATGTGGTGAACCCTATGCTAGGGGCTACCTACGATGCAGATGACTGTGTCACAGATGAGGAAAGTGAGGCTCAGAGAAGTTAAAGCCCTTGAGGAAGGTGACACAGCCGTTTCCTGAGACATGATTAGAACTCAGGTCTGCCTGACTCAAAACCTGTGCTCGTCATCACTACATTCACCCTGCTTCTCTCACTGTATCCTGGGCTGTACGAAGCCACTTAACTTACACAGCCTCCCTTTCTTCCGCTATTAAAGAGAGGAAGAAAATGAGAGAAAATTAGATTTAGTATTTTAGATTCTATCCAGCTATAAAACCTTATTAGATCAGTTTAGATAGCTCAATTACTATCTATTGCTCCCCAGAGCTCTTTTCCCAGCATTCTCACCAGAGCTATTAAAACGTGAACTAGAGCAGGCCATCCGTAAAAGTAGTACACCATTACAGACACACAGGCTGGATCTTATTTCCTTTAACAAAAAGGTAACTGGGATTTTTTTTAAGACTTTCCTTCTTCCCCCCTTTAAAGATTTTATTTATTTATTTGAGAGAGAGCACAAGCAGGGAGGAGAGGGAGAAACAGGCTTCCTGCCAGAGAGCCCGATGCGGGGCTCGATCCCGGAACCCTAGGATCACGACCCAAACCGAAGGCAGACGCGAAACAACTGAGCCACCCAGGCGTCCCCTACAACTGGGATTTTTAAACCAGGGCATCTGAGTTCCTTCACAGGCAATCTAGTTAATCAAACATCTATTTTGCCTCCTCGTTCCACTCCACCGTTCTAACCGCCCGCGGACCTCTTTCCCTCCCCCTCCCCCTCCCGCACCCAGACCCTCAGACCCTCAGCCTCCTCCATGCTGAGCTGGAAACCATTCCAGCAAGGCCCATCCCCCGTTACTTGCTACTGCATGCTTTTGGCCAGAATGCTTCGTCCTCCTCTTGACCCAGCAGAATCCTCCCCATCCTTCCAGTTTCAGCCCAGATATCACCTGCTCCTCCCAGGCACGTGGCCTCAGTGTAGCGCCTCTCTGTTCAGATCCTGGCGCTGGCACTTACCCACTCTGCACTGTGCTTTGACTTTGCCCTCTCTTCCTTTCCGTGACCCCGTCCAGGGAGAGACCATGTGTTTTGAGTCTGAGTCCTTAGTTCCTTTTACCGAGCTCTGTTACTAAACCTTTTCAGCATAAATAAATGGCACGGCACTCATAGGGAATCGGTGTCATCTTTCAAAAATCTTTCTTCTTATTCAACGACCGCTCTCCAAAGGCCAACTGTAAACAGTAGATGGCGATAGCCAGAGTGACGGAAGATCCACGGAAAGCTAGCGATTAAACAAAAATATATCCGACCTTAATAGAGTTAGAATCAATGAGAATACACGTAAAGAACCTAGTATGGAACCTGGAACCTGAGAGGGCCCAGAGCTGTATTAGGAGGCTAAAAGCTTAATGATAAGAGTCTAAATTCTACAGCCTGACTCTGCATTGCTTACCAGATCTGGGACCAGGGGCAAATCACCTAACCTCTAAGGGCCTCTGCTTCCTCACTGGTAGAACAAAAGCAATAATAGTAGCTACTTGATGGGGTAGAACAGTACCTAGCACCAACATAACAGGCGCTTCCCCAAAATTCTTTGAACTGATTCGTCGTTTCAGAAATAAACATTAGGGGGCGCCAGGGAGGCTCAGTTGGTTCGGGGACTGCCTTCGCTCAGGTCAGGATCCTGGAGTTCTGGGATGCAGCCCAGCACCCGGCTCTCAGGTCCCGACTCCCGCACAAGGTTCCCGTCTCTGCAGGGAGTCTGCTTCGCCCTCTGACCTTCTCCCTTCTCATGCTTGCTCGCTCTCTCTCAAATAAATCTTTTAAGAAAATAAACAAATAAATAAATAAGTAAATAAAATAAACATTCAGTTTATCAGATGACCTAGCAATTCCACTCCTGGATATACAGCAAACAGAAATGAATGTTTGCATGCAACAAAAAGCATGTACCATGATGTGGAAGATTCACATCCAGACACAGTATACACAACAATGAAAATGAGCAAACTGCCGCCACGCACATCAGAGACGATGTTTGGTGAAAGAATGCAAACGCAGATGAGTTCATGTTACGTGATTCTTTTGATATGAAGTTTAAATATGGGCAAAACTAAGCGATGGTGATAGACGTTAGAATAATGGTTACCTGTGGCGGGGTGGCGGTGACTTCCGGGTGCTGGAAATTTTCTGTATCGTAATATGGGTGTACTCCTACGCAGAATTAAACTGTACACTTGAGATTTGTAAATTCCTTGTGTGTAAATTATACACCAATTAGCACAAATTAAGTGTTCCAAGAACAAATACTGAAGTAATCATCATGGAGGGAAAATGAGTATTTTGTTGGACATCCCAATCCTCATGTCATAGATCAGTGTTCGTTTTTTGTTTTGTTTTCTTTAATTGCACATGAGGTGGGCACCACAATCTCTTGGTTTTTTGTTTTTGTTTTTTTTTTAGGATTTTACTTATTTGACAGAAACAGCAAAACAGGGAGCAGAGGCAGGGGGAGTGAGAGAGGGAGAAGCAGGCTTCCCGCCGAGCAGGGAGCCTGAGGCAGAGCTCCACCCTAGGATCCTGGGATCAAGACCCAAGCTGAAGGCAGATGCTTAACGACTGAGCCACCCAGACGCCCCTCTCTTGGTGTTTAAAGCCTCTGAAAGTCTCAATCTGGCTGTGACAAACCTTCGCTTCATAGGAGATATCAGGACTATGTTTTTATTAGAAAGAAAGACACTAGTTTACCCTACGAAGTTTGCAATTTACAAAGCTTTTGTCCTTTTTTGCAACAGAAATAATAATGTCATCAGCCCTCTCTTCATACATTAGTTTGCATCTCCATCCAATACATTTAGTTGAACACTCAGGTGTGCCAGCACTGACCATGACATAGCACATTTAGAACATAATGAATACAGGGGTGGGGGTGACTCAGCCGGTTAAGCGTCCCACTCTTCATTTCGGCTCAGGTCATAGTCAGGGTCCTGAGATCAAGCCCGGAGTCAGGTTCGTGCTGGGCATGGAGCTTGCTTAAGATTCTCTCCTTGTGCCCCTCCACCCCACTCTCACGCTCTAAGAAAAAAAAAAAAACTAATAATTTTTTTAAAAGAACATAATGAATGCATTCCCTCTGCCCAGATCTCTCCACATGGTTAGTTTCCCTAGTCACTCAAATCTTTGTTTAAATCACCTCCCTAGCGAGGCCTTCTACAACCGCAGGCTCTCGTCATTCCCCACCAGTCACTGGATTAGCAAACAGCAAAGCCCTGACCAAAACCAACTCCTATAGATTCCATCGCTAGCAGCATTCTGATCGATTTGCTTCCCTCTAGGCCCAGCTCCTGCCTTCCCTCAGGTTATCTGTCACCAGATCGCTGCCAGTGGAATTTCTATTCCTCCTGTTTCTCTAATACATTCTTCACAAGCTAGCCCAAGCAATTTAGTCGAAAAGCGATTCTCTCCCAACATGATCCCATCATGCTCACCCACTTCCCTACCCACCTATCCCAAGATGACCGCATGCCATCTTCAATGACCTGTTTCCAATACACGTCTCAGACGCTAAAATTAGTAGACAGAAAATAACAAACCAGATAACACAGAAATTCAAAGTATCACCCACAATTACAAGTGGAAAAAGAATAATTTTATAATGGTGAAACCTGAAATATACCACTTTAATAAATGATCAGAGTTATCACTAGCCCTGAGACATATCAAGTTATATCCCACCGGTATGGTTCGCTGAAAAGGACTCAGTATCACTTCGCAGCATTCCTGCCAAAAATGTGTATCTTAAGTCTGAATCCTAGAGAAGTTCTAGAAAAACCCAAACTGAAGGACATTACAAAATAAATGGTCTGTAATCTTCAATGATGTCACAAAGTCATGAAAGACAAAGACTAAGGAACTATTCCTGACTAACAGAGACCGAAGAGACATAGCAACGGAGCACACTATGTGACCCCGGACTGGATCCGGAACCAGAACATGTTTTTTCATTCTATACAAAAGAGACACTAGTGGGGAAATTAACAAATTTTGAGTAAGATCTGTATATTACATGATAGTACTGTATCAATGTCAATATCCAGGGTTTGACAATTGTATCATGGTTATATGAGAAAATATCTTTTTTTTTTTTAAACTAAATACACATTAATAAATATAAGAGGGGGGCGCCTGGGTGGCTCAATGGGTTAAGTGTCCAACTCTTGATTTCGGCTCAGGCCGTGGCCTGAGGGTTGTGAGATGAGCCCCACAATAGGCTCTGCACTGGGCGTGGAGCCTGCTTGAGATTCTTTCTCCCTCTCTGCCCCCTGCTGAATAAGAAGAAGGAGGAGGAGGAGGAGGAGGAGGAGGAGGAGGAGGAGAAAGAGAGAAGAAAGAAGAAGAAAGAAGAAGGAGGAGGAGGAGGAGGAGGAGGAGGGGAAGAAGAAGAAGAAGTTGTTCCCCAGAGAAACACACCGATAGGCTATATATATATATATATATATACATATACTATGGCTAGAATGCTTCGTCCTCCTCTTGACCCTCCCCATCCTTCCAGTTTCAGCCCAGATATCACCTGCTCCTCCCATGCACATGGCCTCAATGTAGCACCTCTCTGTTCAGATCCTGGCGCTGGCACTTACCCACTCTGCACTGTGCTTTGACTTTGCCCTCGCTTCCTACTATGTAGGAAGGAATTGGCTCACATGATGATGGAGGCTGACAAGTCCCAAGTTTCCCAAGGTGAGTCAGCAAGCTGGAAACCTGGGAAAGGTGACGAAGGCCTGCAAACGAGGAGAACCCATGCTGCCATTCCAGTCTGAGGACCAGAAGGCTGGAGACCCAGGAAGAGTCACTGTTTCAGTCTGAGTCTAAAGGCAGGAAAAAAGGCCCTGTCCCAGGTCAAAGGCAGCCAGGCAGGAAAGAACCCTCTTTCTCAAGGGGGACCAGCGTTTTGTTCTACTCAGGCCTTTGATTGATGAGGCCCACCCACATCAAGAAAGGCAATCTGCTTTGCCAATTTAAATGTTAACCTCGGGTGCCTGGGTGGCTCAGTCGGTTAGGCAACTGCCTTTGTCTCAGGTCGTGATCCTGGAGTCCCAGGACTCAGTCCCACATTGGGCTCCCCACCCATCGTGGAGTCTGCTTCTCCTTCTGACCTCTCCCTTCTCATACTCTCTCTCATTCTCTCTCTCGCTCTCTCTCTCAAATAAATAAATAAAAATAAAATCTTAAAAAAAAAAAATATTAAATGTTACTCTCATCCCCCCCAAAACCCTAGAATAATGTCTGACCACACATCTGGGCACCCTATAGCCCAATCAAGTTGACATGCAAAATTAACCATCACAGCTGCCTAGAGTTTGAAAATGGAGCTCTATCTCTGAGACTTAGACAGCTCACGAAAAAAATTATTTATGTGTAGATAGATACATAGAAATAAAGCAAACATGATGAAATGTTAACATCTGGATAATATGAGTATCAGGATGAGGGATTATGTATTGGAAACACTCCATCTTTCACCCATGTTGGAGATCAGTTCAGTCTGTCTCCTGTGTATTTCTTCCCTGTGAGTCTCCTCTACTGGTCACTTCCAAAGGCATGATTTTCCCCCCACAAGACAAGTTTCTGTGACACCAGCTGGGTGGCCTACACTTTAATTCAGTTCTGACACCATCTACCCAGAGACAGCATCATACCCCAGGGGCCCCAGGGCTCAGGCCCACAGGACTGCCGCCCCAGACACCAGCGGGAGCCCAGGTTGTGTGTCACCTGTCCTCCTGACCAACTGACTATACATCAGGGCTCCAATGACCCCCTCCTCTGAGTTCTAATAATTTGCTAGAGCAGCTCACAGACCTCAAGGAAACATTTTCCTCATGTTTACCAGTTTACTATAAAACGATATGATAAAGGATACAGAAAACCATGCAGATGGAAGAGAAAGGGCGAGGTGTGTGGGCTGGGGCTCTTTGGCATGCCACTCCCCCAGTACCTCCACATGCCCACCAACCCAGAAGCTCCCCAAGCTCCATACTTCTGGGATCTTATGGAAGCTTCATCACATAGGCATGATGGATCATTAACTTCATTCTCAGTCCCTCTCTCTTCTCGAGAGACTGGGGGCAGGACTGGAAATTCCAAGCTTCTAATCATGACTTGGTCCTTCTGGTGACCAGCCCCCACTCAGGACCGCTGCCCCGCTGAGTTGCTTATTAGAGCAAAAGACACTCCAACACCCATGAAACTCCAAGTGTTACAGGAGCGCAGCGTCAGCAACTGGGGTCAAAGCCCAATCCTAGAACAAGAGTTGCCCCCCATTATGATCTTACAAGGTTTTTAGGAGTTCTATGCCAGGAACCTGGGCCAGAGACGAATATATATATTTCTATTCTCTCTAATAATATACAGGAATTATTTGTACCATTTTGGGGATTTCTGTAGCTCTGAAAGTACTTCAGAAGTAAAAGTTAATAATAAAACACACACACATAGAACCATATATCCAACTTGATATCTCTTCTAGGATACCATAAAGACACTTCAGACTCAAGTCCAAAACTGAACTGGGCACCTAATCTTCCCCTTCACCACCCTTCAAACCGGGTTTTCTTCCAGTATTCCATATCTTACAGAACAAATGTCGTCCATCCAGATGTATAAACCTGATATGCATCCTTGGCACATCCCCTCCCATAACCAACCCATCACCACATGCTGTGGATTTAATCCTCCTAATATGCATCCTGGAGTCACAATTTCTCTCCGCCTTCACCTTCACCTCCATCATCATCTTGGTCCAAGCCATCATCACCTCTCACTGACCTCCCTGCCTTCACTCTCACTTCTCCGATTCACACCCTCTTTGCAAAATACAAATATAAAGACAGCTTAGTACAGTGCATGACCCTCGATGGGCTTTCCAAAAATAAAAAGCTATAAAGGACACTAATGAGACCACTGGGGAAATTTGCATATCAGTTGTGTATGAGATAATAATATTACATGAATGTTAAAAATCTTGGGTATGGTAATGGTATTGTGGTTGTGTAGGAAAGTGCCCTTATTTTCAGAAGCTATATGCTCAAGGCGATAGTAGTGCAATGTAAAGATTTCTGCAACTAACTTCCAAATGATTCAGCAAAAATAACAATTATTTTATTATTGTCATTATACACATACAAAGTCAAAGAGAGACAAAGCCAGTCTGGTAAAATGTCAGTGAATCTAGATGAAGCATAAATAGGGTACTACTCACTTTACTAATCTTGCAACTTTTCCGAAAGTTTTAAAATGTTTTTAAAGGCTAGGGGGAATATGCCATTATGTTCAATTTCTTGAGCGAGATAAGGATATTGTGATTATAGAATATCCTTGCTCTTAGGAGATACTTGGAGTATTTGATGGTGAAATGTCTCTACTATCTGCAACTTGTTTTCAAATGAATTGACCCAAAAAAGCCATATAAGTATATCTTTAAAGTATATAGGGGGGTGCCTGGGTGGCTCAGTTGGTTAAGCGACTGCCTTCGGCTCAGGTCATGATCCTGGAGACCCGGGATCGAGTCCCACATCGGGCTCCCTGCTCGGCGGGAAGCCTGCTTCTCCCTCTCTCACTCCCCCTGCTTGTGTTCCCTCTCTAGCTGTGTTTCTCTCTGTCGAATAAATAAAATCTTAAAAAAAAAAAGTATATAGGCATATACAAAGTACTTGAATATATAAGTACATAATATATATAAATGTAAAAAATAGTGAAAGGTACATGTTGCTTTGGATTCAACTTTTCTGCAGGTTTGAAATTTTTCAAAATTTAGAAGTTGGGGAAAATACTTGGGAATATATGGAGAAATAATCAATAAAATATTAAAGACACAAAATACAAATTGAAAACTTACATATCATCTTGAAAAAAGCTCATCCTGTTACAACACTGCTTAAAACCTTCAGTAGCTTCCCACTGCTACCAGGATAAAGACAAAGCCACTTAACAAGGCCTGTCAGGCCCACTGTGGTCTAGCCCCTGCCTTCCCCCAGGCAGGACTCCCTCGGCATCACCATCATCTCTGCCCCCCGCCCCCTCCCACTCCGGCTCTAACTGCACCTAACTACACCCTAAGTAACTACTCCTCCAAGGTTCCCTCTCCCGGCAGGCCGTTGCTTGTGCGACGACCACAGCCTGACTATGAGGGACTGAGACAGGGGCTTTTGAGCTGTCTCTTCTAAACCGTTCCCCTAAAATCTCTTCTGGTTTCCTATGCCTCCCCAGGTCTGGCTGACATGACTCCTTGGCATCATAGCACTTAGCACACAGTATTGTAACTGCCCGCTTACTTGCTCATCTTCAGTGTTCTCGAAACTTCTCGAGGACCGGCCAGCTTTATTTCCCAGTCTCCAGGAGTGGTCTGCGCACGGTAATTATGTGTGCAGTAAATAGAACGAGCTTCCATTTTCTTGTATGGAAAGGAGTTCAGCTCGATGACAGTAAAATGTATCAAATAATAGCAGTCCCAACTGAGCAGGAATTCCCGGATTTTTCGCATCCCTCTGCTTCACAACCTAAAAGCACGAGTCGCCAAAACTCGCAGACTACAATTCCCGTGAGACCTCGGGGCATCAAGTGGCGCCTGCTCAGTCTACTATCGCGTAGCCAGGACTCCATTTCCCAGCGTGCCTCAGGACGCGACGACGGCGTTTTTCCGCGAACGTGAGGAGTCCGGGGCGTGAGCCGCAGCTGCGGTAGCCAAGGCTGAGCGGAAGGTAGAAAGGGCCCAGCCTGGGACCTAAAGGGTACACTGGCTCGACCACACACCCGGTATTGCACATATCCTGTCTTTGCAACGTCCGGCGCACTCCCTGCTAAGCGTGCTTCTTCGCAGGCCCTTTCCGATCCCTTGTCGGCTCTCCGCTGCCCTCGGCTGGAGGCCAGATTCCCCCACGTCATACAGAGGAAGGGGCTGGTGTCTGGAGTCGGGGCGGGGGCCCCCTGCGGGAGCGGAGTGTGGATGTGGGCGGTTCGGGGTGGGAGGGCCTGACCCTTACTGTTCTGGCCTTATCTCTGCGGTAGCGGATGCTGAGTGGGCAGCGGATCGGGCACCTGTTCTCCATGGCGGGTCGCGTCTGTCTATCCCGGAGCAGCGCAGGATTGGGGACCATCGGTCCCGTCGAGGCAGCCATTCGCACGAAGTTGGAGCAGGCCCTGAACCCCGAGGTGCTGGAGCTGCGCAACGAGAGCGGCGGCCATGCGGTCCCACCAGGCAGCGAGACGCATTTCCGCGTGGCGGTGGTGAGCTCTCGCTTTGAGGGACTGAGCCCCTTACAACGGCACCGGCTGGTCCACGCTGCCCTGTCTGAGGAGCTGGCCGGGCCGGTCCACGCACTGGCCATCCAGGCACGGACCCCAGCCCAGTGGAAGGAAAACCCTCAACTGGACATGAGCCCCCCTTGCCTGGGTGGGAGCAAGAAAACTCGGGGAACCCCCTGAGCCCCAAGAGAGGGAAGACCAGGATTCTAATGGCTTGTCTGTGAATAAACTACGGGCTCTCTTCCCTTCGATACAGTCTGGTGTTTGTAAGGGTTAAAGACCCTTGGGTCCCATTCAACCGGGCCATACATATTCTCTGGAGATAGCAACTCATTTTAGATCAACACCTACCCAAGGAAAGAGTAGGATTACTCACCACTGCCCTTGCCCTTTACTATTTAGGAGAAGCTGCCCAGACATTTCAGTCATATTGTGAGTAAGGAGCCACCAGACCTGATGAGTTGGTAATAATCCCGTACATTAAAAGATAAATTATCATAGGAGATAAACTGCTTTGTGTTGTTAATGGCCTCTTGAATCAGTGTTCCAGATGTTCTTGGAAGAAGAAAGATACCTGTAACCTCAGGTAGTCATGAAGGGCTTCCCTGGGGGAGTGACCTAATTGGATCTTTAAAGGAAAGCACAGACTTGAACCAGAAAGGAGGGGAAAGATGTTACAGTTACCTGGGAGAGCTCAAGTGAAGGCGTAGAAGCTGGACCAGGCGGTGACTGGATTGGAGAAGACAGGGGTTACAAATACATTTGAATTTCATATGGGGGGAATGTTTGGCTATCAACCTGTCCATTTCCCAAAGGATTTGCCTTTGTTTCTCAGAAAAAAACCCTTAACAAAACAAATAAAAACCAAAGCACACTAAGGCAGTGAAAAGACGATAACGTGGAAAATGAGTATAGAAGGAGAAAACTTTATATAGTCCTTTTTCTTATGAGCCTCCTAAAGTCATTTCTGAGGGGTGCTCAAGTGATATCTAGAGAAACAATTTTCATGACCTTAATGTGACAATTGAATCTAGATACTAAAGAAAAAGATGACCATATATCTTGGTCATTTTGAGCTACATTTTAGACTGCATCTGGTCGGACAGTAGGAAGTCACTGAGTTTTAAGGAGAGGTATTCCAAAGGACATTTGGGGGCAGAATGATCTGGCAGGTAATTGGCGTAGGAGATCAGAGGCACAGAGATCAACCAAGAGGGATGTGGGACTCTGACTTAAAGGTCAGCTGCAGGAATGGAAAGGATGGAGTTTTATTAGAGCTACCACAGAAATGTGAAAGAGTCCTGGGTAATCAGTTTCCAGATTCCCTCAGATAAAAATTCCCACGGGCACTTGTTTCAAATGTGGATTCTAGGTCCCCCCTCCTCCAAAAAAATTCTGGTTCCACAAGTCAAGAATGGAATCTGGAATCCATATCTTTAAAAGACACATGAGAGCATCTGGAGGAAAGCTGGCTCTATTCTCAAGAAACACTCCCAAGTTTTTGTTGTGAAACATGTATTTGAGAGAGAGCATACATGCACACATGAGTGGGGAGGGGACAGAGGGAGAGGGACAGGAAGCCCAGCAGCGTGCGGGCTTGATCCCAGGACACCAAGATCGTGACCTGAGCCAAAGTTAGATGCTTAACAACTGACTGAGCCACCCAGGGGCCCTTTAATTTTATTTTTTAAGTTCTGTTTTATTATGGGAGTAGCACTTAAGCTGAGGTCTACTCTTAAATTTTTAAGATGCATTACTGACTATAGGTACAGGTCATAGGCATCTCTAGGGCTTATTCATCTTGCTTAACTCAAACTTGATGCCCTTTGATTAGTGACTCCCCATTTCCTTCTCTTCTCTACCCCTGGCAACCATTATTCTACCCTTCGATTCTAAAAATGTGACTATTTTAGGGGGCACCTGGGTGGCTTAGTCAGTTGGGTGTCTGCCTTAAGCTCAGGTCATGATCCCGGGTTCCTGGATCAGTTCTGAGTGGAGCCCCTCGTCCTCCTCGGCCTTGTCATCATCATCGTTAGGCTCCCTGCTCAGTGGGGAGTCTGTCTCTCCCTCTGCTCCGCTCCTGCCCCTGCTCATGCACAGGCATGCGTTTTCTTTCTCTCAAATTTTAGAATCTTCAAAAAATAATAAAAATTAAAAAACAATAAAAATTTGACTATTTTAGATGACTAAAGGGATATTTGGTCTCTATTTTTCAGTAACTGGCTTATTTGACTTAATGTCCCCATGGTTCAACCATGTCATCCCACGTTGCAGAATTTCCTTCTTTTCTAAAAACTGAATAGCATTCCATTGTATGTATAGACCGCATTTTCATTATCAGCTCATCTTTTTTTTTTTTTTAAAGATTCTATTTATTTGACAGAGAGGAACACAGCCAGAGAGGGAACACAAGCAGGGGGAGTGAGAGAGGGAGAAGCAGGCTTCCAGCTCGATCCCGGGTCTCCCGGCTCGATCCCGGGACTCCGGGATCATGACCTGAGCCGAAGGCAGTCGCTTAACCAACTGAGCCACCCAGGCGCCCCTATCAGCTCATCTTCTGATGGACATTTAGGTGTTTCCACGTCTTAGCCATTGTGCCTATCACTGCAGTGAACGTGGGAGTGATAATATGGCCAAGATCCTCATTTCAGTTCTTTTGATAAATATCCAGAAGTGAGATTGTTGGATCATATGGGAGTTGCTTTAATTTGCTGAGGACCCCCCATACTCTTCCGCATAGCAGCTGTGCCACATAGCAGCTGTGCCGTTTTGCATTCCCCCAACTGCGGAAGTATTCAGGTTTCTCACACATCCTCACCAACACTATTTAGTTTTTTGTTTTGTGTTTGGGGGGTGGGTTGTGTTTTGGTAATTGCCGTCCTGACAGGTGAAGTGATGCCTCATGGGGGTTTGATCTGCATTTCCTTGACTGTTACTGCTGTTTCCTGTGGACCTGTCGGCTATTTGTATGTCTTTGGAGAAATGTCTACTTAAGTCTTTAGCCCCCTTTTTAAATCAGTTAGATTTTTTGCTACTGAGTTTTAGGATTACCCCAAGTTTCCAAATCTGGGAGACTGAGAAAGCCCTCCATCTGTAGAAGTGATAAGGTCAAGATAGAGACGCCAAGTGAGGAAATAAATGTGTCATGTCGTCTTATTCTGGCCTTCAGTGTAGGGAGAGAGGAAAAATATTTCTATTTCACCACTTTCCCTCCCAGAAGGCAGAACAGAGTTGGATGTAGGCTGAGCGGCGAAGAAGCAGATACAGCCATTTGGGATTTTAAGGATTTATTTCCTTTTTATTTTTCATCAGTATTTTTCATTTCATTTTTCACATCAACAAAGTTGAATTTAGGGGGGTTCCTCCAGGAGAGCGGGAGAGATGGATGGATCCCTCCAGGGGGCACAAGGGAGGAGGCTGCGTCCAGCAAATGAGGGGTGAGGAAAGGGGGTACACACTCGTACACTGGGCACTGGAGAAGGCAGTCCTTTGAGCACAGACACTGAAGAGCTCAACAGCCCCAACCTGGTTCAGTGTCACAAAATGGGGGGGGGGGGAGTGACCACAGCGTGGGGGCGCCAGACGCAGCATGAGGGTGGAATTGGGATTTTCTTTTTTTGTTGTTGTTTTCACTTTTTCTTCCTTTTAACTTTTTAAACATTTTACAAACAGCTAAAAACTACAACACATCACAGCTACAGTGGGGTGGGGGAGCAGGAGGGCACCAAAGAAAGCAGCCACACAGTGGGGTGAGGCAGGGGCAGCTTAACCTACAGGGGCTATCATGTAGAAGGGGTGAGATGGGGAAACTGAGGCTTCTGGTCCCACATTAGGGGTCCCTGGCTTATTGCCCAACCTCTTCCCGCTTCAGAGGAGTTGCTGGGGGGGCCCCTGCTTTCTGTCCCTGCCCCAGCTACTTGTGCTTTTTGATCTGCTGGTTTGACCATATGCCCGGTTTCTTTCCCTCCCCTGCTCCCCCGCCTGTGCAGGACAGGTTGGGGGTGGGAGGGCAGCGGTGCCATCCTGGTCTGTGCTATAGTGAGGAGAGCCTCTCACTCCAGAGGCCTGTGCTTCTTGAGAGGAGGGGAGGAGATGGACCTTGTCAGGTGCCCTCAGGTCTGTCTAGACTGTGGGACTCATGCTAGCCTGGCCTGGGGCTCCTCCCTCCCAGACCTGGCACCGAAACAGGATTAGGGGAGGGAGTATGGGAGGCAGGGTAGTGTGTGTCCATGGAGATTCCCCTTGGATTGTATCTTAGGACAGCAGAGTGACACCCCGCCCCACGGCGCGCGCGCACACACAAAGACACACACACGTTACACATGCATTCACGAGCAGTCCCGCTGAGCTGCCTCAGAACGTAGGATATAATAAATACGAATCAGAAAGCTAATCTCATAAAACTCAGGCTTCTTACTTGTAGCCCAAAGTGAGGGGGGAGTGGAGGCCAGGGGGCTGAGGTTTATTGCTACTCCCCCAGCATCCAACAGGTGTGAGAGGGCAGCCGAGGCCCTTCCAGCTCTAAGTCGTTCTTTTGGTCCACAGACTGCACCCAGCCCCGGCCCGCAGCGCGGCCAGGGCCTAGGCGGAGGGGATGAGCGGGAGGGCAGGAGGCCTGTTCTGGACCCCTAGAGCGGGGAAGAGCTCGAGCCCCTGTCTAACACTGGGGGGGAAGGGTGGGGACGAGCCTTCTCCTGTGCAAAGTCAACGGGGGTAGAAGGTGGGGAGGAGAGCTGAATCCCGAATTAGGGATGGTTCCCTGTATGGTTCCTGCCCACGTGGTCACTCGCGCGTGAGCGCGTGTACACACACACACACAGAGCTAAGACACGGAACACAGGGGAGTGGGGAGCGAGGCTTCTCGGGCCAGGATGGCAGGGCAGGGAGGGAGAAGGAGCCGCTGGCCTCACAGTGTGCCTGCCGTCCCCCAGCCTGGCGGCCTTCTCACTGCAGCAC
This sequence comes from Spilogale gracilis, assembly GCA_004023965.1. NCBI lineage: Eukaryota > Metazoa > Chordata > Mammalia > Carnivora > Mephitidae > Spilogale > Spilogale gracilis. Next base: position 41,202 of record PITA01015887.1, read on the forward strand.
CTGCCCCCGGGTCTCGGGCAGCTTCAGGGCCAGGGAACTGCCGAGGGCAAGCGCGGCCGACGCAAACAGAATGGGTGCGGCCTTGGTGATTCCCACGAAGGACGTGAAGATGCTGATCCCCAGCACAGCCGCCAGCTTACAGAGCGCGTTCAGGAAGCCGAAGGCCGTGGTCCTGCTCAGAGCCCCCAGCACAGGGCGAAGGGGACACAAGGAAGAGGCGAGTAGGTGGGAAGGCAAAGGAGGGATGGCGGGTGGTGTGCGAGAAGGATTGGGAGGATGGAAAGATAGGAGAGAAGAGGGAGGTATATCAGTGAATACACAGATTGGGAGGCAAGGGGAAAAGAAGACCAGAAAATTCAGTTAATAGTTAAGACTTCAAGAGGCCAATACCGAAGTTACCAGCCCTTCGAGGAGAAAGTCCATGGGAACGTGCACCCTCCTAACCCTAAAGATGATGGCCCATTCAGCCCGCTTCCTTCCCCCACCTCCCCATGGCCGCGTGGGCCAGAAAACCAGCCACCCCCCGCCCACGGCACTCGGACTACCTCTTATCCGAGGGGTAGAGTTCAACAGTCAACACGTCCAGCGCATTCCAAGATGCAATGCTGACCCCCCCGAAAAGGCACAGCAGAGCGATCATGGCTGACTCGCTGTTCCCAAAGGACAGGAAGAAGCAGGAGACACAGGACATCACGCTGGAGCCAGCTGGAGCCAGGAAAGAGGGGCACATGAACCTGGCCACAGGGGTACCCGTCCACGACCTGCCCTGGGCCACCAAGCAGGCTTGAGGGTAGCCCAGGATGAGGCCCTTCTTCCCAAAGGACTCAAAAGGAAGGCTCCTCACTCATCCCAACCTCCCTTATAATTCTGTTTGTATTAATAATGTCGGTAACAGGGGCGCCTGGGTGGCTTAGTTGTTAAGCGTCTGTCTTGGGCTCAGGTCATGGTCCCGGAGACCCCGGATCGAGCCCCACATCAGGCTCCCTGCCCGGCGGGAAGCCTGCTTCTCCCTCTCCCACTCCCCCTGCTTGTGTTCCCTCTCCAGCTGTGTTTCCCTCTGTCAAATAAATAAATAAAATCTTAATAAATATATATACATAAAATTTTAAAAAATAATAACGTCAGTGACAACCATCTCCTCAATGAGAGCTATGGGCCAAGGAGCTTAATGCTTTACATACGTTAATCTAATACGTCAGCCCAGGGAGGCGGGCACTGTCATCACCCCTTTTTGCCGATGAGCCGGCAGGGCTCAGAGAGGCAAGGAACTTGCCCAAGGCAGGTGGTAGCGCTGGGATTAAAACCTATCATCTCCAACCCTGTGTGCTGCTATTGTGCCAACCTCCTTCACCCCCCAGAGAAGCTTCCAGACCCCAGCCCATATTGCAGCCAACACCTAAACAGAAGACAAGACAGAACTTTCTCTGGGTAAGCTCTTCCTTCCGAATCAGGTGAGAAGCGTGTCTACAGCCTCGCGCTGCTCCCGCCCCGAGGCAGCTCTGACGCACCGCCACCCGCCGCCCTCACCAAGCATCCGGAGCCTGCCAATCTTGTCCATGAGCAGGGCAGACACGATGTTCCCAGGAAGCACAGCCAGCGTCCCCAAGAAGCTGACAAAGTACACCATGTAGGCGCCTTCGCCGGTTCCCGTTACGTCCAGTGGGCAGCCCTCTTTGTTGTGCAGGAACGTGCTGTTCACCAGACGGCTGTTCAGAAACTTGTACTCAAACAGGTCTGGGGGCCAAGACCGAGAGAGGCAGGTGGTCGGTGAGATGTGAGAGGGAGGGGCGCCTGGGGGGCTCAGTCTTTAAGCCTCTGCCTTCAGCTCAGTCATGATCCCAGGGTCCTGGGATCCAGCCCCGCATCGGGCTCCCTGCTTGGCGGGAAGCCTGCTTCTCCCTCTCTCACTCCCCCTGCTCCTGTTCCCTCTCTGGCTGTGTTTCTCTCTGTTTAATAAATAAATAAAATCTTTTTTAAAAAAAAAAAGTTCTTTCCATTATTTTTCCCCGCAAGATGGGAAAAACTCACCATGTCCTCCATCAGGGGCGGGATCCTCAGTCTCACTGACAAAGCGACATTTCAGGTTTGAGAGTCATGGTTTGAAACACTGGACTAGCGTGGGAGTCCGGGGGGACTCGGTGAGTTAAGCAGCCAGCCCTTGCTTCCGGCTTGGGCGGTGACTTTAGGGTAGTGGGGAGCCCACTTGAGATTCTTCCTCTCCCTCTCCCTCTGTCCCTCCCCACCCCGGCCTACCCCTCAAACAAATAAATCTTAAAAAACAAAAACAAAACAAGCACTGGGACTAATGCAAAGATTTCCAACCTTTTATCCACCAACTATCCCTTTTATTATTATTTTCTTCCTGAAGACCTTGTTTGAATGAGTTCTGCAAGCGCGCATTCATGATGCCACACAGTGGCTTCAAATGCAGCTCAAAGGCAAAGAACTCTGATGTGTTGCCAGGCAGTCTTAAAATTATTACAGAGAATGCTCGATTTCCATTCGATTTTTGGAATTCTTGGTGGTGGCTCATAGGCCCATATACCACTTTCTTGGAGAGCTTAGCCTATGAACCCTGAGCTAGGGAACGAGAAAGCGCTTTGTCCCCTCCTCCGGGCCCACCCAGCCCCTGGCCTCACAGCCCCGGCCACACCGCCTTACCAGTGTTATAAAACACGGTGTTGATGAGCGTGCAGTTGCGGAAAAACGTGTTGCTCGAAGTGACGTCCTCGAAATAACACTCCTCAAATAAGGAGTCCTCGAAGGACACTGACTTCAGACGCAGCCCGATGAACCTAGAAGGCCAGGATGATGAGACACGCTTTCCCCTTATCCACATGCCCTCTTCCAAGACTCACTCCCTTGGAACTGAGGAGGAGCCCCAGGTATTTACCCCCAAACACCCTGTCTCGGAACTCCCCGGCTCATCAAACACAAGGGGTAGAAAGGACAGGGAAGCAGTGACATGGAAACATCCCCACGTACTTGTCATTGAAGTACTGTCCCCCTCGGTGGATCTGATTCTCTAGCGTGAAGTTAAAGGTCACATGCTCTACACGCTCCCCAGAGAACAATTTGGTGCGAGCTTCGTAGTCTACCGCCTGCAGATGGCGGATCATGTCAGGAAACCAGACGGTCAGGCCGTAGTAGCTGAAGGGCCAAGACGGTGGAATCAGACCAGACTCAGAATGAGGACCAGGGTGTCCAGACATGAGCAGGGACAAAGTCAGGACCCTGCTCACCACCCCTCCCTCCTCCAACTGCCATGCGTCTGGGGGAATCACATTCTTCTACCCACCCGTTGCACTTTTTTTTCTTAAGATTTTATTTATTTATCTGACAGAAACATCAAGAGAGGGAACACAAGCAGTGGGAGTGAGAAAGGGAGACCCAGGTTTCCCGCCGAGCAAGGAGCCCAAAGCCAGGCTCGATCTCGGGACTCCGGGATCAGGACCTGAGCTGAAGGCAGACGCTTAACAACTGAGCCACCCGGGCGCCCCCACCCCTGCATTCTTATCCCCCACGCATCTGCTCTGTCCTCGGCCTTGACCAGTCTCCCCACCCCCAGCCCACCCCCAGCCTGTCTCATTTCCATTAGGTCTCCACAACTTCAATCCCCACCGCCCCCCCAACACCCCCCTCACCTGAATGACATGGTGAACCACACACCCATCATCATCAGAGTGATGCGTCGATATTCTGGACCAAAACAAGACAGGAAATTGCCCCAAACCTAGATGGAACGGAACAGAATCAGAGAGAGGCTGCCCCAACTCCTAGCACCCCCAGGTCCCCCCTTCTCCGACCTAACCCCTTCTCTTCAGTTCAAACCCTCCGCCCCGCCCTGCACACAGGCTCCCGCCCCCACCTCTCTTCTCAGAACCACCCCTCGTTACCTGGCCCCCCAGGCTCAGGGCCCGGACCCCCCAGCGCTGGTACCAAGTCCCCGTGTCAGACTGGATTTCAATCAACTCATCCTCCTGATGAATCGTCTTAATGTGGGTCACCTGGGGTGGAGGGAGCGGGTTGGCCTCACACAGTCCCTGTGTGCAAGAAGGGGCGGGGCACAGATGCGCCAAAGACAGCGCGGAGAGATGGGGGGCTGTGGGGGCGTGGTCAGAGAGGTGGGGGGGAGGGGGCGGGAGTGTCCAGAGAGGGGCGGGTGGGGCTGGGACTGGAGGGCAAGGAGGATCTCGGGGAGGGCTTCGGCTTACCGAGAAGACTCGCTCAGGATGCCCCTTGGCTCGCATGTTGGTGTCGTGAACCTGTTTCAGCACCATCCAGGCCTCATCGTGCTTCCCGTTCTAGGGCCACAGACACCGTCCCCACATCCGGCTTAGGTCCTGCCTGAGCCGGGCAACAGGCCCCCTCCCTGCGGCTTCTCTAGTCACAGGATACAAAAAGGCTCCCACCCCGACCTCTGCCCTGCGGGCACGGACCTCACCCCTTCTGAAAGAGCCCCAAGCAGGGAAACGGCAAAGGAGTAACAGGAGAGGGGGTCCAGGAGACAGACACAACTACAGGTCCTAGGGATCCGGGGGGTCCAATGGGAAGAGAGAACTGAAAACAAGGGAACTGATGACTACGGCAAGGAGATGGTCAGAGGAGGTGCAGCCTCCTAACCCTGCTGGACCAAGATCTACTTGGAGGGGGAAGAACTACAGGGTGGAAACGTCTCCTGAACTCTGAAGTTGGCACCAGGGCCCCTGCCTACAAAATATTTTTTTAAAGATGGGGGGGCGCCTGGGTGGCTCAGTCTTTAAACATCTGCCTTTGGCTCAGGTCATAATCCCTCTCCTTCTCTCACTCCCCCTGCTTGTGTTCCCTCTCTCGCTGTGTTTCTCTCTGTCAAATAAATAAATAAAATCTTCAAAAAAAAAAGATTTTTTAAAAAATTTATCCGAGAGAGAGAATGAGAGGGAAAGAGGTCAGAGGGAGAAGCAGACCCCCTGTCGAGCAGGGAGCCGGATGTGGGGCTCCGTCCTGGGACTCCAGGATCATGACCTGAGCCAAAGGCAGTCCCCTAACCAACTGAGCCACCCAGGCGCCCCCTTGCCTACAAAATCGTAAGCCACCCCGGGGTGAGCAGGTACCCTGGTTTCTCCACACAGAGCCCCCCTGGAGACACAGCGTCAGACAAAGGAAGCGAGACAAAGTCCCCAGAAGTATGGGCCCTGCGAGGGTCCCCCAAACCAAGCCCACCGTGAATGCTGGAACACAGAACCCCCAGCCTCCACTCCCCCCGCCCAGCCTCAGCCCCAGTCACCTCCAGGAAGAAGCGGGGGCTCTCCGGCTGTGTGGTCAGAGCGCCGATGGCAAACACGGAAGGGAAGGCGCAGACCAGGACGAACACCCTCCAGCTGTGGAACTGGTAGGCGGACCCCATCTGAAAGCTCCACCCTGGCCGGGACAGTCAGCATCAGCAGAGAGGCCTGAGGCTGGGGGGGCTCCGAGCGCCAGGCACGCAGGCAGAGGGAGAAGCCGGAGCGCCTTCCCTGGGGGCTGCTCACCGTAGTGGGGGATGATGGCCCAGGCCATAGCAGCGGCGTACACCCCACCGATCATCCAGAACATGCAGAGCCAGCTCAGGTGCTCCCCACGTTTCTCCTGGGCCAGAAACTCCGAGAAATAGGAGAAGACAATGGGGATGGACCCCCCAATCCTGGAGGGTGTTGTACAAATTGAGCGATTAGAAAACAGCCCCGTCCCTGAGCGTCTCTCATCTGCCACGGCGTGGTAAAGATGCTTCTCCCACAGCGCCCCATACGCTCCCGCCCCAGCAGCCAGGGGGCGCCCATTCCGGGGACCCTGGGAGACAGGCAGGGAAGCCTCGGGGAAAGGCGAGGAACAAATGTTGAATCTTGGAGACTGCGGAATTGCAAGAGAGGGAAGATAATTACAGGTAAGAGGGGAAATCACCGGAGAAAGATGGGCAAAGAGGAGTCTGAGGGCAGGTCTGTGGGCGCGGGCCAGGACAAGAGCTTAGGAGCAGGACGAGGAACGCATGCTGGCGGCTCAGGGAGAATGGCAGTGTGACGGGTCAGGGTTCAGAGTTCTGGCCACTGTGGGTGTTAACAAGGTCTGTGGTCAAATGCAGGAACTATGTCAACGGGAGGGGGTAACTCAAGGGTTCGCAGGCGCCCAGGGGCAAGGCTGAGACGCCCTAGGCCTCTTCATGGAGCCAGGCTCAGAACGGAACTCAGAGGGTGGGGTGGAGGGCTCAGGAGTGGACCAGACGAGAAATGGGGTCTGGACAGTTGGTAGATGGGTCCTGGACAGGGGAAGCTGGCCTGAAGACGGCAGGAGAAAGGAATTCATTCATCTAAATGCACACAGATTTAAGGGACATCTGGTCTACCCAGCATGTGCTGGGCTCTAGAAACACAGCAGCAATCACGGCATGGTCCTCCTTCGGGACTGCCTCCAGGGACTTAGGAAGTGGCCACTCACCCAACCCCGGAAAGGAGGCGGCAGAAGAGGAAAGTGCCATAACCCTGGACGAAAGATGAGAAAAAGGCGAAGACGCTGTTGACTGAGAGCGAGATGAGCAGACACTGCCTCCGGCCCAGCCGATCAGCCAGACCTCCCCAGAGGAAGGCTCCCACCATCATGCCCAGGTAGACTATAAGGCCTGAAGGGGGGAAACAGAGGCAGCAGGGGTGTGAGCAGACAGGCTTCTGGTCTCTCACTTGTCAAGCCTTAAGTGAGCTAGAGCTGCAGCAGAAGGGATCTAGATGCTGGAAGACTTCTGCAACAGCTACGTCTGTCCAGAGATGAGAGCAAGGAAGGGAAGACGAAGTATGAGCAAAGACGGAAGTCCCACCTGCAGGCCAGGGCTTCAAAGGCAGGAATGCAGACATGGGAGACCACCAGCGTTCTTTCTTTCTCTACCCCCGCTCTCTCTTGCTTGCTCTCAGCTTTTGCTCTCTTTCTCTCTTTCTCTCTCTCTCTCTCTCTCTCTCTCTCACACACACACACACACACATCTCTGGCTTGCCTGGAAGGAGGAATAGATCAGCCCAGACTCCCAGACCCTTCTAAGGTCCCCTCTTCCCTCCCAGCCTCGATGCCTTGAAAGCAGCAGGAGGGGTCTCGTGCACCCTTGGGAAAGCAGCACCATTCCTTCAGCCCCCCCCCCCTTGAAATCCCCACCCAGAACCCACCCTTTACTCCTCCCAGCTCCAGGGATTCTGGACCTAAAACTCTCCTGTTTCTTATTTCCTTCCTACATTCAGAGTTGGAACTCATC